>CM076577.1:877854960-878041477 GCA_034641835.2 Pinus albicaulis
GCACAAGTAAGTCAGAATCAAACTGCTCCTCGAAGCAGAAATCAGAACCAAAATCAGAATTTTAGGAGGATTGAAAAGCCCATCTCCTACGTCCCGATGCCGATTGGCTCTTTGTATTTAAGCCTCGAGCCTTTGCTTTTCCATACACCCTGAGGCCCCGCAATCGAGCGCTAAGCCACATATATATAACCCGCCCCAAGCCATTAAACCTTTGTATTTAATAAAAATCCGCCTTTTTATATTATAAAGGGTCCCGCCATTCATTGGTTCAACCCTTTCCCCCACCATTTATCTTGGACCAATCAACGGCCTACGCGATCTCGCGTCGAAATTTTTCATTGGGCGTGTTTCATATTTTATTCACGACCTCCGATTGGCGATCTCCCGATCAATTATTAGCCATTGATCTCCTCCCCGCATTCCCAGATCCAACGGTTGCCATTGCTCCCGCTCAAAGCCCTTTTCCTTTGCCTTCCAACCTCCCGATTCATTTCCCACCATCGATCTAATCCGCAGATCGATGGTCCAAAGCCAATCGCATCAGCGCCATCCAGTTTTTCCCCCCCCGCCAATCGCAAAGCCCTGATTGCAATTGGGCCGTCCACGTGTCAACATCCGACAGTCCAGATCTTTCCTCCCGAACTTGGTTAAAAATCATATACCCCTCTCTGTAATGTTTTTCGGCCAATCACAGCCGTTGATCTCTGCAGATCAATGACCCATATTAAACCTCTCTCTTCCTTGTATATTATTTCGTTAAACTCTAAGATCAGTCTAAGTTGTCCATTTCATTCATCCAATGACCCATATTAACCTCGACAGGCTCGACCCTTATGGGTCCTGCCTTCCTCCAGATTTGATCTTCGTCGTCGAACCCCTGATCAGACAGCCCATAATAAAACCACCCTACCTCTTATCCGCTGCACATCTAGTCGATATCGCGCTCACTCCCCACCGTTCAATCTAACGATCCAGATCTAATGGTTGGTGCATAGTTTCACGTAACTTTCTCCACGTTTGTTAATTATCCAAGAGTCACGCGAAATGGGCGGTATTGAAAGGCCACGTGTCGGCCTCTAACACATATCGCGTCCAAAAATATAAAACTGCTTTCTTGACCTTCTGCTACGGAATAGAACTGGTTTTCTCCTCCGAAACCGCTTTCCCTTATTTCGATTGTGTTTTATCGCTTTCCTCCTTCATCACTAATCTCTGCAAATCAATGGTCCCAGATCATTTTTCGCGTTGTTTCATTTCCCTCCGCCTTTCTCCAAGGGACTTCATAAAGAAATCACAACCATTGATCTCTTGGGACTGATCTCATCTGATGGCCCTTGATCATCATCAAAACCCCAATTTTCCTCTCGCCTTTTTCATTGCTGATTAAGGTTTTAACCCCATTTCCTTGCATTTTTCTGCCATTTCATTATAATGTGACCCTTTCACATTATTTGTTCATAACTAATCTCGACCATTGATCTCCTTGGTCTATCATGGATCAACAACTTTGACTTAAACTTCCACCGCTTGTTCCAACCGCTTCCCTTTTAATCTTCACACGCAATATCTGCTGTTGGATGTTGTCATCCAACGACCATGCTCTTAATCATAGCCTCCAAAGCATTTTTACCCAATACGCAGGATTTCTTAATTATTTTATGTATTTTGCAGGTTCTAAAGGTTTTTTCATAAGATTTTAAAGAAGAACAAAAGCCCAAGATGACGATCCTCCAGGCTTTCATTTATTAAAGAGTATCTGTCTTGCAGGGTTCGACCATCATGTTTCATCAGTGCCTCATGAGCATTGATGCCAGCCTAAAAGCCCTATAAACACCTGCACATCAACAAGACACAGTAATATTAAATCAAATCAAAGAGTATCAGTGTTGAAGACCTAACCACAACAGAACTAAAGGTTAAAGATTAATTCCACAGTTTAATGGATTACGGCTAAGATCGACTATCAAAAGCCTAATCCACTGAATTAAAACACAATTAAAGGCAAATCAAAATTATTTATCAGACAAAGACAGCCTCAATTACCACATAAGAGGCTATTTGATTCCTCTCGGCTACTAGATTTCCACCTGTAGCCTCAAAGCATTCGATAGAGGGCTGAGTTATGATCAGAGCAGAAGATATTTTCCCAATACAGCCGAATAGTTAATTCAGCCAAAAGGATTTATTACAAAAATATCAACAGAGTTATTACAAGATGACACAGAGCCTTAAAAGTCAACAAAAGCTCTCCACCGAGCTTAATTCTTAATGTAAAAACAATTAATACAGAAAAAATATCTGTAAACTTCTCCATCGAGCCCCTCAAAGGCAGAGAAGTATTAATCTGTATTAATTGAACCTGAGAGATCTTTTATCCCATCCCACCTCCTCATTTCTTCTATAAATACTTCTGTAGAATATGAAACAATGTTGTTTGTAGAACTTTGAAATATACTTGTGCTAAAAAATTCTACCTGTAAATAGTGTTCAAAGGCTCTTGAAGCTCTGTTTCTGATTGAATAGTTAGGCTGAGAAGTGAAGATTATTGCTGAACTGAAACATTGGACCTGAAGACAGTAACTGGTTTGACATCAATAACAAGCTGTTTCTTGGGATCCTGGTCCATATCACTGGTGAAGTGCTCCTTTCTGTGTAATTGTTTTCCTTTTGTGTATGCCATATTGTCCATTTATTCTCTGATAAAGAAAATCAAGCATAGAGTTAGGATTTACTGTTTATAGTACCCTTCTCTAATTGATAAGCTTTATCTCAATGTTTTCCTCCAATTTGTTTATTTAAGAATGATTCAATACAGTTTAAGCAGTTATGAATGATGGCATTCCCTCGTCCTACTGTTTGCTTTAAACATTATTCTTGAATGTTATTTTCATTATCTACTTAGTAAAGTTGGACTAGAAAAGTGATGGTGTGCCTTGTTTTTTAGCTCTTTTTCACCAAAGGTAAATTCTGAAAGTTTCCCTAAGTGTATGCTGAAAGCAGACTAGATTTAAAAGTATCTTATCTGATCTTAAGTTGCATTTTGTTTCTCTTATGTGTTTTCATCCCTTCTGAAGGTAATTATGCAGATTACTGGATTGTTTGTCAATTGATTTGCTTTAATACAAACTTTCCCAAGGAATTTATGGTTAGCCCTATTCTTGGTTGGTTTTAAACAGTTACTTAAGAGGCTTTTCTTGTTTGGACAGACTATAAATCCTAGTTGAAATTATTATCTGTTTCCACCCCTCCAACACTTTATTGTTTCCATTCCATCATTTTAATCTCAATGATCTTGTGATATAGATGACTTGCCCCTTGGACCACTCTTGAATTTGTTGCTCAATTAAATCCCTATTATGACTTCATAGCCCAATGGACTAAAAACCAACGTTATATCTATCTAATCAGCCAAAGCTTGTTCTGATTACTTGCAACTTCACACCTTTCAAACTATTTCATTTAGGACTTTCCACTCAAATAATAATCATGCTCAACCATCCAAAACAAACAAAAACCCTCGGTCTTCATAACTAGCCTAATATCATTACCTAAAAGCCTTAAAAGACAAGTCAATATTTGCACTTATTGGAGAGATCCCTCTCCGGATTCAAGAAGGCTAAATCCTAGAATCCCAAAGTGGTTCAAGTGTTCTCTTTGCAGTTTGACTTTTCCAATCTTGCAAATTATAGGGAACTAACACAGCAGACACTCTACATTCTTGTATTTTGACCCTCAACGTAAATTAAGTAAACCAACTAAGTCATCCTAACTTAGTTAACTTGTACAAGTTGTCATGTGATGCATAATTATAATTTTATTCTAATTTAATTCAAGGGAGACTTAAATTAAAATATTTCTTGATGCCATTTTCAATATTTCTTGTTGCCATTTTGAATAGTCTTCACTGCTCTTATTTCATATAAATCCTCCTCTATTGTGTGAATTTTTCTCTAAGTTGTATTATATCATTATATTAAGAATTTATTATCCTTTTTGTTGTTGGTAAGTCTCTTATGTGTTACAACAACACACAACTGTTATTTTAAGAAAATAATGAAGTTTCAAAATATTTAATTTCCTTAGTTATGCAAGCATTGGCCTATTCTGAACTAATATTGGAGATTTTGTTTTGTTGCACATCACACTTAGACTTTTGGTAAGAAAAAATAGTAAATACTATTTCAAGAAATTTATTATAGCAAACCTTTTTTTTGTATAAGGACCTTTCACATAGTCGAAACAAACTCATTTTATCTCTTGAGCCCATTCATCCCATGTGCTAAACCTTTTCTTTGATACCAATTTGTAACATACACAACCCCCAAGTCATATTAAGGAGGTGGGATTATAAATTTTCGCTTTCCTTTACTCACCTTAAAACTCTTTTCTGAGAGCACCATTGTCTTCTTCTCATCAAGAGCTTTCCAATGATATAAAATTCATCAAAATATAAGCTTTAGATATAAAGTTATTCAATTATAAAAAAATTCCTTCCAAATGTCATGTTTGCATCCATACATTGTTGGAAATTGGATAAACCACCGTTCCCCGTGTGTTTCATGAAATGGACTAACATCCTCTCATGGATCCTTATCTCTGGCGATGTGATAATTGACTATCACCTGCGGGTTTTGGTTTAATGATAATTGTGATTCCCTACAAGTGGTATTAGAGCATAGGTTATGAATTCAATACACACCCGACTCGCATTAGGGGGGAGGTTGTTGGACATTGGAAAAACCAATGCTCCCCATGGGTTTTGCGACATGGTCTAACCACCTCTCATGGATCCTTATATCTGGCCATGCGATCGTTGACTAACACCTATGGGTTTTGGTTTAATGACACTCGTGATTCTTAACATACACTACCATGTGGTAGACACATGGAAGTCCTTTTCCCCCACTATGTCCCTTATTTTAAATGCAATCTCAAACTCACATGAGTGACAAGTGGAAATTCTTTTCCCTGCGCCAACATCGCATAGGGTCACATCCTCAAGAGGCACATTAGCCCAAGGCGCACGTCTAGATCTGGTATTTCCATTAATATAGGTTAAAATAGTTTCTATATCTATGGACTTCTAGATACATCCAATAATTTACAAACATCTTGATATATATGAATCTAATATTTTCAAAAAAAATGGATCCATCAATCTATGACTTCATTCTTCTAAATATAGTCAATATTTTTACCTTCTATATATCTAGATCTAGTAATTTTTAAAAGACTCATGCAACTAAATTTTCTATATTATGGATCTCTTTAATATAAATAATTCAAATTCCATGCCACGTTCATGAGGCTATCACCTAGCCTACACCTTAGTGCTAAAGCACCTCAATTGTACATCACCTCACCTGATTGGCATGTCATATCAACGACATGTTATCATGCCATGTCACACAAAATTATCCATATGTCAAGTCATCATGGAATGTCACTTGGACACATCAACCTAGGGTTCCCAAAAGACTCCATATGTCCTTGTGGCCTACTACATTGACATGTGGCATTTATCATATGATATTTTGTCAAAATCAATTTACCAATTCTTTTATATGCCTAGATATCTAAATATCAACCAATTCTAGATATCAATTTCCATCACGTAATAGATTTATCAACTTCTTTCTACCACTCTTAATATAATTCAAACTTCATTCCTTCATCTTATTGACATGTCATTGAATTACCATCCACTCGACCACTGGGGAAAAAAGAAAGTGATTGCAATGTTAGGACAATCTAGTCGATAAATATTTCTCTATTATTTGTTGTTCCATGAAGGTATCCTTGGCTAACCAACCCACCATCCCACTAGAACTTCCCACCACTAGGAAAAATAAAAAATCTACTCACAACAGTCGCTCAATCCAATTTATAGACATCATCTAATAGGGATTTCTAAATTATTTCTCTCTATTAATTGGTGGAGCTACTAACCAAGAATCAATAAATAGCCTACCCTATGACTTAGGATTAGTTATGATACGTGGCCTTTACCCCCATTTACAACCTATATCCCATTGGAAACTCTAAAGTCAGTCTCATTAATCATAGATTGGTTTAGTTATCCCTTTCAAATTAAGCCCTTTCATTACTGATGCATGATTATGGCCCCTTATAGACCCATATGACCAAGGGTTGGGGCTTAAACCCCCTAATTTTCAAAATTACAAATTAGCCAAAAAACAAAAAGATCAATCCTAAAATTCCGAAACTTTCACTAAGCTTCTAACTTGTTTTAAGGGATTAAATCGACTCTCAATATGGCAGAGACCTATGGAGGACACTTTTGAGAATGCATAGGATTTATCCATCCTACATGGGCCTCAAAATCCCTACCTTCATCATAGCATCTTCATAATGGATAGAAATAAGATGGACAAATAAAATTTCCACATATTTACCCCCAAATGAGATGGTACTTTCACATTACTCAAGTATGCCATCTACAATGTCAACTCTAACACGTTACAAATAGAAAATCCAATAATCTATATTAACACATGAGGAAATGAGTTTATCATAAATACTCAACAATAGATCTACAACTATCACTCGAAACTATCACAAACAAAACCTTAACCAACCTTCTCTAAGGTCTCCAATCAAGGGAAACTACCTTGTATTCTAACATTAATTTAAAGGTACACCATATTTTATCAATCATATAATTGTCACGTCAATGGCTGGATATACTAATAGAAATATAGGAAGTGACATAGGATCAACTCAATTTGTGTATTACATTCTACCATACCATAGATTTCATATTTAACATAAGGAACAAATTTAAAAGATTTCTTCTTCTTACAAAAAACAATATTATATGAATTTAAAATGATTTAGCAAACACCATTCACCATGATTTTCAACTTGTCATTTCAAGCACACTTAGTAGTACATCATAGCAATGATCATGAAACATTAAGCAACAATTTAATTTCATTAACCAATAAAATAGGTACATGTATATGTGTTATTTAAGTCTTTTATCCAAAAATAAATAATGGAGAGCCACTCTTGACCCAACCATAGGATTAGCTACATTCCAAGTTTCTTGTAATTGGCTACCCTTGAGCCAGATCCAATAGGTGTGCCATGGGTTTCAAGACCCTAAATGATGTAGACATTCCCATTACAATAGGATAGAAAGAATACTCCCCTACTCATAATGAGGTAAAAAATGTAACCAATTTTTTTAAATATATCAAACTCATCTAATAACAAGTTTGTGACATTATATCAAAATCCAACATCGAATGTAAGAAATAACACAATTATCATTGGGTACCACACAAGTTTTAGTTGTTAGTAACAAGGTATGGTTGTACTTATAGGAAGAGAAACATGTAGGCCCCCATAATGATCTCCATAAACTCTAATACAAGGCTTATACTATCACTAATGCTAAGGGAGAGAAAATTGTTGATTTCAATATTTCACCCTTATTTGGCATATAAACTATTTTTAATGTGGAACTACTATAACCATATTGCATTCCTATTTTCCACACCTCAAAGGTGGCATAAAATTTCAATTATAGAGCTCAACCCTAAATATTTTTAGCAAGTTATTGTGGTTTGGATCATGGAAACCAAGTTGAGTAGTTCCCTCCAACATAATATACAACTCTTTTTGTTCTCAATGTAGGTCAAGGTTTCACCAATAATAAATCTAGTATAAGTTCCCCACCTAGTATAGGAACATCATGCAAGGAATATATTTGTTACTTGTTGGGGAAGCACTAATCTTAACTTTCAATTCATTTTTTGAATCCTTCCCATCATGGAAAATTTTAGGGGCAATTTTTCCAAAAAAAAGATTCGCTAATTTCCATTTTTTATAAAAATGTTTCGCCCAAATTTTACAATACCAAATTATTTTACCTTAAAAATCGAAACATTATATAGAGAGTATATATAAAATCATTATAAATTTGAATAATTTTAAAAATACATCAATAAATATTTTATAGTTCTCATATTAGGAAATAGTTATATTCGCCAACGTTTTTAAATTTCAAGATAACTTTTCATCCTTAAAATTTTCCCTGCTTCCCATGAATTTCTTATATTTTCACACTTAAATAAAAATATTAAAATTATAATTTAAATAAGCTTTCCAAATATTTATAGAAAACCAAAAAACGAAACAATGAACATAAACTTATTGCCCCAAAAAAATATTTTTTTCATATAACTCAAACTTCATAAAGAATAGCTCAAGACATTTAGTATTAACAACATAATAGGATTAGATTTTTTAGCTTATGAATTTTACCTCTTTTTAATTACTATAGAATGTAGTTCAAACCATGTAGTTCAAACTATTTTTACAGATTTTTAGCAAATTAATGTAGTGCACACATCTCTTCTTAAAAATAGCTACCACATTATAAACATTATACTTGTATATATTTTTCATGTTTTTTCATTTATAGCTATTACTCAATTTTTTAATTTGTTTTTTTAACATTATCCTTTATTATCTTCTCTAACTTCATTTAGATCATCATGCATTTGACATAATATATATGGAGTAAGGAATGCATGTAGGAAATTCCTTATTTCCATTCCTTGCAATCTCCAAATTTGTTTGGTTATGCTTTTCAGGAAGTCTAGTTATTTAAACTCTTCTTAACCATATTTAGTTTTGTCATATGTCTAAACCATGGATTTTTCATACCATATTATACTCATCTGCCATGGCCTATATAATAAAGAAACACATTCCTAGAATTATATGGAATGGACTCGTGGAAACGATGGTTGTACAATTAAAAATCATGGATCAATTTGCACAAAAGATCAACTTGTCTTGTGGTTAGACCAATGTTCACCAATTGCCTTAGCAGATTCCCAAATTAATTAAGTAACCGATAATGTATTTAAATTTGCTTGGGTACATGCTAATACTACGTCAAATTGACATCAAATTTGTAATCTAATGCTCTTTTTCTCACCTCTCATGTTTATTGCGCCGAGAGGCCCATTCTACAGCCCAGTATGACCCAGATGTGTAAGTATGTCGGAAGCCAAAAAAATGTCGGCTTGAACAATAGCTTACATAAACATATAAATGAACAATTAAAAATTTATTAAAAATAAATTTAAAAGATATAAACTTAAAATATGAAGAGTTTACTAACACTCAAAAAAAAGATATGATAAATGAATAAAATATGGTAAATACGTAAAAATATAAATAAACCATAGGTATGGTAAATAAATAAAACCTCTTTTATATTACTCAGGAGGTATGGTAAATAAAAAAAAATATAAAAAAACTAGAGGTATGGTAAAAAAATAAAAATATAAACAAACTAGAGGTATGGTAAATAAATAAAATCGATTTTTATATTTACTCAATAAACCATTTTATATTTACAAAAACTCAAAAACAGGTTTTATTTAGATGAAGCCTATGGGAAAAATTATTATTAATACCATGGGCCAAATACCATGGGACAAATTATTAATAATACCATGGGAAAATACCATGGGCCAAATAATATATTTATAAAATAGGTATGGTAAATATGTAAATATAAAAGAGGTATAAAGAGGTAAGGTAAATAAATAAAAATACATCAAATACGATTAGAAATCAAGATCTAATTATATATGAAGTATAAGGGTCAAATACCATGGACCAAATTATTATTAATACCATGCAAAAAAAACATTATTAACCCTAACATTAATATTAAAATATTAATATTATTAAATTTAATATGTTTAGATTAATAGAATATTAAATTTATTACATTGTAATATATATTAATATATTGTGATATATGATAGAGGTGGATAAATAGGGGGAGTGACAAGGGAGATATGGAGATAAATTGAAGGAGAAGGGAGAAGAGGAATGAAGAGAGAGACAGTGAGAAGAGTGAGAGAGTTAGAGAAGGGTAAGAGAGGGAGATGGAGACATAAATATGGAGGTGGGAGAGAGATAAGGAGAGAGGGAGGGAGAAGGAGAGAGGATTGGAGGGTAGAGAGTGAGAGAGAGAGAAAGAAGGGGGAAGGGAGAGGGAGGTAGGAGAGAAAGGGAGAGAGAGAAAGGATGAGAGGTGTAGGAGAGAAGGAGGGATAGAGAGATGGAGCCGGAGGCGGAGCGAGGAAAGGAAGAAGAAATACATAGAGAGGGAGTGACAAGGGAGAGATGGAGAGAGAGTGTGTATGCTTATGGGTGGGATAAAGATACATAGGAATGATGGAGACAAGGGGGAGAGAAGGAGAAAGGATGAGTGATGGAGACAAGGGGGGGGAGAAGGATAAAGGGATAGAAATAGTAAGATAGTTGGACAGTGAGATAGAGTGATGGGGGAAGAGAGAGGATTGGAGGACGGAGAGAGAGAGAAAGAAAGGGAGCTGGGGGGTCAAATAGAAGGAGGTGAGAGAGGAATGATGAGAGAGAGGAAGAGAGTGATGGGGGAAGAGAGGATTGTAGGAGAGAGAGAGAGAGAGAGAGAGATGGGGGAAAATAAAGGGAGTTAGGAGATAAAGGGAGAGAGAGGAAGGAAAAGGAAGGGGACTTGAAAGAGAGGAGGAGAGAGGGAGGGATAGAAATATGGATTTGGAGGGGGAGAGAGGGAGGGATTGAGAGATGGGGGAAGAGAAAGGGAGGTATGAGAGAAAGGGAGAGAGAGGAAGGAAAGGAGAGGGGACTTGAAACAGAGGAGGAGAGAGGGAGGGATAGAAATATGGATTTGGAGGGGGAGAGGGGGAGGGATTGAGAGATGAAACTGGATGAGGAGAGAGGGAGGCAAGAGTAAATACATAGAGAGTGAGTAGTGGAGAGAGAGGGGGAGTGACAAGGGAGACATGAAGAGGGAGTGTGTATGTTTTGGGGTGGGATAAAGAGACAAATAAGGAGATATGGAGAGAAGGGGGGAGAGAAGGAGAGAGAGAGGCATATGGTAACAAATTTGGAAGGTGAAGATAGAGAGAGAGATGGGGGGAAAGAAAGGAAGAGAGAGAGTGAAGAGAGGTAGGGAAAGATATATGAAGATGGAGAGGGAGAGAGGGGGAGGTAAGAATAAAGACCTAGAGGGTGAAAGGTGGAGAGAGAGAGAGAGAGGGAGTGATAAAGAAGATGGTGAGAGAGGGAGAAAGGGTAGCAAGAAGGAAGAGAGATTGAAGAGAGAGAGAGAGAGAGGAGGAGGAGGAGGAGGAGGAGGGAGTGATAGATAGATTGGAGAAAGAGAGTTTATGTTTTGGAGTTGATATAGAGAGATAGAGTGAGATATAGATATAGATGTAAGGTGAAGAGAAAAAAAGAGAGATGGAAAGAAGGAGGGAAGGACAAGGAAATTGATAGATGTGGAGTGAGAGAGAGTGTGTGTATTGTGGGGTGAGATAAAGAGAAAAAGAAGGAGAGATGGATGGATATATAGATATATATGGGGGAGAGAGGGAAGAAGGTTTCCTATAGTAGATGCATTGATTTCAGTGTAGATGGTGATTTCTAATCCTATTTGATTTCTTGCACTAGATGAATTGATTTTGGTGTAGATGTTGATTTCTAATATTATTTGATTACTTACACTAGATGGATTGATTTTAATGTATATGATTTCTAATCCTATTTTATTGATTTCACTTGATGCATTAATTTTAATGTAGATTTTGATTTTTGGTTATATTTGATTTCTTTCACTAGATGAATTGATTTCAATGTAGATTATCTTTAATCCTATTTGATTGCTTGCACTGAATGGATTGATTTCAATGTAGATGGTGATTTCTAATCCTATTTGATTGCTTTCACTAAATGCCTTGATTTTAGTGTAGATGGTGATTTCTAATCTTATTTGATTGCTTGCACTAGATGCATTAATAAATAAAAATATAAAAGGAGAGGGGTCTTGAAAGAGAGGAGGAGAGAGGGGAGGAGAGAGAGAGGGATATAAATATGGATTTTGAGGGGGAGAGGGGGAGGGATTGAGAGATGGAGCTGGATGAGGAGAGAGGGAGGCAAGAGTAAATACATAGAGAGTGAGTAGTGGAGAGAGAGGGGGAGTGACAAGGGAGAGATGAAGAGGGAGTGTGTATGTTTTGGGGTGAGATAAAGAGACAAATAAGGAGATATGGAGAGAAGGGTAGAGAGAAAGAGAGAGAGAGGCATATGGTAACAAAGTTGGAAGGTGAAGATAGAGAGAGATATGGGGGGAGAGAAAGGAAGAGAGAGAGTGAAGAGAGGTAGGGAAAGAGATATGAATATGGAGAGGGAGAGAGGGGGAGGTAAGAATAAAGACATAGAGGGTGAAAGGTGGAGAGAGAGAGAGAGAGAGAGAGAGAGGGAGTGATAAAGAATATGGTGAGAGAGGGAGAAAGGGTAGCAGGAAGGAAGAGAGATAGAAGCGAGAGAGAGAGAGAGAGAGAGGGAGAGAGAGAGAGAGAGGAGGAGGAGGAGGAAGGAGTGATAGATAGATAGATAGATTGGAGAAAGAGAGTTTATGTTTTGGAGTTGATATAGAGAGATAGAGTGAGATATAGATATAGATGTAAGGTGAAGAGAAAAAAAGAGAGATGGAAAGAAGGAGGGAGGGACAAGGAAATTGATAGATATGGAGTGAGAGAGTGTGTGTGTATGGTGGGGTGAGATAAAGAGAAAAAGGAGGAGAGATGGATGGATATATAGATATATATGGGGGAGAGAGGGAAGAAGGTTTCCTACAGTAGATGCATTGATTTCAGTGTAGATGGTGATTTCTAATCCTATTTGATTTCTTGCACTAGATGAATTGATTTTGGTGTAGATGTTGATTTCTAATGATATCTGATTACTTACACTATATGGATTGATTTTAATGTATATGATTTCTAATCCTATTTGATTGATTTCACTCAATGCATTAATTTTAATGTAGATTTTTATTTTTGGTTATATTTGATTTCTTTCACTAGATGAATTGATTTCAATGTAGATTATCTTTAATCCTATTTGATTGCTTTCATTGAATGGATTGATTTCAATGTAGATGGTGATTTCTAGTCCTATTTGATTTCTTTCACTAAATGCCTTGATTTCAGTGTAGATGGTGATTTCTAATCTTATTTGATTGCTTGCACTAGATGCATTAATTTCAATGTAGATGTTGATTTATAATTATATTTGATTTCTTGCACTAAATGAATTGATTTAAATGCAGATGATTTAACTAAATGCACTGATTTAAATTTAGATGATTTATAATCCTTTTTTATTCCTTGCACTAAATGCATTTATTTCAATGTATATGGTGACACAATGAAGACTATTCGTAATTGACTACATTCTTATTATTCACAGTTTCCATCATTCAATATTATTACATTGTCACTTTGCATTCAAAATTTTATTTCATCATTAAAGTTAGTTTACAATATTTATCATCTCAACAAAGCTGAGGTAACTAATCAAATTTAAAATTAAAATGACTCAATAAATCTCAGACATATTTAACATATTTAAAATGGTTATGTTAATAATAGATGTATTTACATATTATTGATAAAATTAAGCATATGTTCCTCATATTATCGATAGATTTTCCTTGGTAGCACACGACTGGAACCAACCTAGATCCATCTTAACTCCGGATCTATCAAGCGCCGAGAGGGATCAAATCTCTCAAGGTGAAAACCTTTCCTCAAGTTTTGCACTCAAAAAAAAGGTTTTCACCTCAAGAGATTTGATCCCTCTCGGCGCTTGATAGATCCAGAGTTAAGATGGATCTAGGCTGGTGGACTAACTAGAGTTTTTCTCTCTTTGACTCTCAACCAATAAGAACCTTCTTAAAATTGTACTCATCTTCATTCGCTTAGTCTTTTCTTTGTTGGATTGATAAGTTTCTTTAAGGTTTCTTTGAATTTTTCTCATCCATTTACTCAGGTCTTCCAACATCACCACCTCAAAGGAGCTTCAACTTATGGGGAGGAATATACCTTGTAACTAAGGACATTTTAATTGACATACTGACACCAATTGTGTAATATTTTGTGTGTGGTTTATCATTTTTATATTTGTTTCATCAATTATATATATAAATAGTATATTAAAATCCATTGTGTTATTTTTCTATCCACACTTAGTTTTAGAACTCACTATGAGGTAGATTTGTGATATAATGTTACATTTAAAATAATAAAATAATATGTATATTAACATAATAAAAAATAGTAACTAAGCAAATGAAATCAATGTCATTTATAAATAAATGATTTCAATTTTCATGACTTCTAAAAATAACATTATTAGTACTATATGATGTATAATTTATTATATGTTTTGTTAAAATGTAATATATATAACAAAAAATTAGCAACTTTTGGGGCTGGTAGCATAATTGGGAAAAAACATGTTGACAAACCCTTGTGTATCTAGGTGATTGAAAGTTCAATCCCCCATACATGTCTTAAGCGTTGAACAAATAAACCAAAAATTAGTGAGTGAATCTATATTAGTTCTATATATACATGTAACTTGTGTAATTTTTCATTATTTAAACAACATTTTTGAATGCATCAAATATATATAATCCGTGAGGGTTCTCAATTGATTGAATACCCATAGTTAAAGCATATTTGAAAATTTTATTGAATGGATCTATATTAGTTCTATATATACATATAGCACCTGTAATGTTTCATTATTTAAACTACATCTTTGAATGCATAAAATATATATATTCCCTCAGGGTCAGCTCAATTGATTGAATCCTTATAGTTAAAGCACATATGCTATCAATAGGTCACATGTTCAATTCTCTCTCTCAACACTCTCGAGGTCTCACAGTAAGTGATCTCTATGGGTGGATCTTATGCTTCTAGATGGATTACATCTATTTTCACTCTAAAAGGGCTTTGCATCTCAAAGGGCTTTGATCCCTCTCGATGCTTGGTAGATCCGAAGTTAAGATAGATTTAAATTAATTTAATTATAAATATAATTATTCATTTTTATTAAAAAAGTTAATGTAATTTTGCCTAGCCAAAATGTTAAATAGGACATTACATTACAACATCGACCCAACAATGAAAGCTACAAAGATGAGAGTGGAATTATTGATTTTTATAATTCTAATGAGAAATAATCAAATATGTATATTCATTTATGTTTTTAATTAGATTGTTCATTGTTTCTTTTTATTTAGAGTTATTTATTTTTATTTTAAAAGGAGCACATGTCAACTAGAAGTTGAATATGGACCAAATCACACATTACTCTCATACCAGATTGTAGAATGCACATTGTAAAATGCACCTTGCCTAAAAAAATAAAATAATCTAAATATATATAATAAAAGAGATGTAAAAAATGTAAAATTTATTTTATTTTAATAAGGTGTTGTTGAAAAATATTAATAATAAAAAAATTATTAGCCATAAATATAATATTTCATTATTCATGTTTTGTTTATCAACTTCAATTGAATCCTTTATGGACATTAATACATTATGGACATTAATACAAATTTCTATTGATGTTGTGTTTATTAACTGTCTTCTCTGAATCCTCCTTTTCCAAAGTCCGGTCGTTAGAATTTACACACTCGTTAAGCTCAAAATATTAATTTCGACACTATCCCAGGACAGAGTATTATAAAGCGTGGAACATAAATAATAAATAAAAGCTAAATGTTGAGGAATCTTACCACTATTTTGTCTATATTCTTTTATTACGTTGCCCAGAAAGTTAAGAGTACACTCATGCAGAAATGATGTATCAGCGTCAGCAACAGAAAGGCATTCATATATGGTTGGCCAGGCATATCTATCAAAATTCAGAGATCGTTTTTCACTCCAATAATAATCATAACATAAGTTTTCACTCCAATGGAAAACATAATAATCATTATAATACAGGCAGCCATGTTTGTATTCCAATTATGATTACGTTGCCAGAAAGTCAAGAGTACATTCATGATTAAATGATGTATCAGCATCAGCAACTACACGCATTGATATATCATCTTCATAACAACAGAAAGCATAAGGATCTTTATTATTTGCCAAATTGAAAAACTAATTACCAGTACCATGAAAGACTTGGACTAACAGAACTTACATATTCCATTAATGAGCTTTAATGATAGGATATCTGGGATATGACAATGATAAATTGATTGAAAACCAATTACCAGTACCGTGAAGGACTTGGACTAACAGAACTTACATATTCCATTAATGAGTTTTAATGATGGGATATCTTGCCAATAGCTATGACATGACAATAATAAATTGATAACTTTTTATCCAAACTGAATGTCATATATTTAAAATTTGTTAAAATCACAAGTTTGAATTGAGTTGTTTTGTTTTGACAATTCAATTTCTAAATTTAATTTTTCAAATTGTAATCTAGCAATTAAATTTTGGGATAAGATTGTAATTTTTGGTTATTTAAAATATTTTTTATATACATAAATTAATTTAGTATGCAAAAAAAACTATTAAGGCAATTAAATGGTAGTAGCTACACAACTCAAATTTATTGGAAATACTAAAACTAGCAATTGCACCACATGTTGCAAAAGAAAGAGTAGCCTAGAAGAAATAAGATGTTGCAGAGAAAGAACCATCGTGGAGCAATGAAAATCAATATTTTCTTCCATGGAAGAAGGTAGTGCAATCTTAATGCAATACTGCTTCGTTGAGCCTTACAACTCATGAGGCCTATGTTGAAGTTAAGTTAAATACCTTGCTTGATCATGCCAACATGAATGCCTCATGAATAAATAAATAGATCATGATTTTCTACCTTCAAAATCAAAGGTTGCTGATGTCCCTCGTGTCTGCCATGTTCTTGTTTTTTCAGTATCGCTGATATGAAGTTGGTTTTTTTTGTTCTGTGTAGACAGTAAAAAATGTATGGAGAGGTGGCTTTCATCACTTCAAGAGCATTAAAACCAAGTTTATTTAGAAAATAACTCCAACACATTTGTAGAGAAAATTATAACACAGTATCACACTTTTCTTATGAGAGATAAATGCTCCTATATACAACAACCATGGATTTAAAACAACTCCAACACATTTGTAGAGAAAATTATAACACAATATCACACTTTTCTTATCAGATATAAATGCTCCTATATGCAACAACTATGGCTTTCATCAATTCAAGAGTAGTGAAAACAAGTTTATTGAGAAAACAACTCTAGCACTAAGAGAGATTTGGAAGCAACCGTTGAATTGGTGAACATGTCTTGCTCTATTGTGTTGGATATTGAGCATAGCTTTCTTGATCTTGTATACAAGACTGTAAATTTGCATGTAGCTTATACTACATTAACCATGAAATTGTCAACATTTAGGGCACATTTGCCATCACATTTGTAGAGAAAGATATAATAGAGTATCACGTTTTTCTTATCATATTTAAATGCTCCTATATGCAACAACTACCTTGTGCCTCCTAGTTTAAATTTGTGCAAGGAGGAGGTGAGGAGTGTCAAGGTGCAATGTAGAATATGAAGAGAAAGAAGAATCTTGTTTGGGACTTGAGATAGACTCATTCTCTGCACACCTAGAGTAAAGCTTAATAAAACAAAACTCACCATACTTTAAATGTTTTAAATAAATATCCTAAAAATTAGAATATCAATTTAATACATTTTACTCAATTACACATTTAACAATATTTATTTAAAAAATACAGATACAAATTACTATTTTAAATAAAATAGTACAACACATTTAATAATATTCATTTAAAAAAATACAAATACAAATTACTATTTTAAATAAAAATAATACAAAGAATCACATTATTTTCATATAACGCACTTTATTACTATTTTAAATAAAAATAATACAACACATTTAATAATATTCATTTAAAAAAAATACAAATACAAATTACTATTTTAAATAAAAATAGTACAAAGAATCACATTAATTTCATATAACGCATATAAGCCTATCTGCGTATATCAACCACATTGGTAAATGTGGGTTGTCTCAACTTACTCTATTGTTAATTAATAGTGTCAATTTTGTAAAACTATAACCTGCAGTAAGGAATTATGAACATTCATCATTATCGCTCAAGATAAATCATGTCCTATGAAATAATTTGGAAATCTAAAAAAAATCACATATTTTAAAAAATTTCATTATTAATTTAATTTCCTATATTTTAAGAAATACTACTCATAAATAATAAAACAGTTGTAACTGCATTCCACATTAATACCATGGATCAATACCATGGGCTATTTTTATAGTTTATTATTATTTTATTTTATTATTTTTATTTTTTATTGTATTTTGACCTAGTTAAAATGTTCATTACATTATGTCAATCTTTTTGTTTAATTTACTTTTATTTTTAATTTTTTGTAATTTGACATAGTCAAAATGTTAAATTGAGGTTAAAATCTAAAAAAAAAAGATAATAACAACATTTTAACTTAAAAATAAATTAAAAAAAAACTAACATTATAAAAAACATATAAAAAACTATTTATTTGTGAATCTAATGGCCTAAAATATTTCAATCATCTACCATTTGATCCAATGACTCAAACATCAACACAGTGGTAGCTAATGGAGTTCTTCTCAAATAAAAAAGCCTTACGACGTAAATATATCTTTAAATATATTAAAGATTATATATATACACACTAATTGGAACTAACCATCAAAACTACCCTTGCTGATATATATATATATATATATATATATATATATATATATATATATATTAAAATTTATATATCTTATTAATTATAAATTGGACTTGTGTAATGTATATTTATATTTGAAATTTTCAAGTTCTAGGTATGGATATACTGACTTATATTTATTTAACTCAAGACTTATTATGCTATAAAACATTGAATCATTTTAAAGAAACCTTGAGTTTTATATATATATATATATATATATATATATATATATATATATATATATATATATATATATATATAAAATGGGTTAACTCCAAGAGGAGTATTTTATTTATAACCCACATGGATTTTATTATTATTAATAGTATCTTTTCTTAGTGGTTGGAATGAATGATTGTTAGCTTTGTTCATGTGGCTTGAAGATTATCCTCATTAAATCATCTCTCCAAGAAAAAAATATAAAACATGAAGACACTTATCATTTTTCATAAAGAGGACTCTATCCTTATTGATGGCTCATAAGAGAAAATTAATTATAACAACCTCTTGACTACCTAGTGGACCTTATTTAATGAGGATACATTACATGGATTCATTTGTAACTAACATACTAGGCATTATTTAGTAATATAAAACATTGTATACCTCATCCACCTTACATTGAATGGTCTCATCTAATTATTATTACTCTAATGGGACCTTTAGCCCCACATTACAGCCCTATGGAGGATCCCAACGTCTAACCCCTTTCAAAAAAAAAATTCCCTCAATGCTTGTGTACAACAAAAAATGAAGCCCCCATGATCAAGTATTAATTCCAATGACTATGATTTTGAGGTAAGTCGAGGAACCAAAGTTTCATGTCCAAACTATAGCCACCATGCTAAAATATTCCATTAAGATCCATCATAAACCTAGGTGCCGTGTACAAGCCTTGACCATGATGTTGAAGTATCCAATGTCCTTGTGCAGGTACTGTAATATTCAAGTAATCCAAGAAGTTCATCCATAAACCTAGGTCTCATGAAAAAGAGCTCATAATGTCTCCCCATTGAATCTATATGAGCTTGATACCTAAATGAGAATGGTGCTCCAAACACATATATGTTCATGTGGATCAAAATTTATAGATCCATCCATATCCAAAAAATTATCCACATATGTGCAAAAGGTTGAGTGTGGATGTAGAAGAACATTACTACTAGAGAATAGGAAAACTAAAAACCATTGGTCATAACTAGCTCCAGGATTTTGCAATGATATTCTCTACATAAGGTGGAGCATAGTCATCAAATAGATGTTGGACATAGCTATTTTCCCAAAAATTTAAATTGTACATACATTATTCCTCACAAGCCTTCTCTAAATCATACCAACCCTAACATATCTTGCTTCTATATGCATCAAATATCAATTCAAATTTCCATCCTTTGACTTTATTCATAGACATCATGCAATTTTTTCAATTGGTATTCCATTTGGAGTTGCATTATATGAACTCCTTTAGGGGGTTGGAAATTTTCTAATCTATGTAACTATTTTTTCAGGAAAATTAGAGGATCTTCTTCCACATAATTTGAATTTTCCAAATAATTTACATATATTATTGGATACTCCTCAATGAGGAGGGCTAATATATCCTTGTAAAATTCCATAAACCACAATATGTATGAGAGCTAGGGTATTGAGGGAAAAAAATTGTAAGGGTTTGCAAAACCCCCAACTTTTATATGTACATATGATATTTAGGCTGGAAAGCTAGTATGTTTTGGGTTAGAGTGTTTGTGTATATATGTTATGGGTTGGAGTGCCCATGTATATATGTTTTTGGGACAAATCATGTGTGTGATATTAGGTTAAATATCATGTATGTGGGAAGGTTTATGAGCTTCACAATGTAAATCACAATCAGTCATATCTTAATAAAATACATATTGTTGAAATCCAAATCAAGCAAGAGAGTATGGGGGGATAGATCTTCATGAGAGCACAATTGGGATAAGGGTTTAAGAAAAAGGGATAAGCCAAATAATAATATAATATATTCCTTATTCTTAAGTAGTTATTTTCATATTATTTTATCCTATGTTTCCAAGTGATGGAATGAGTTCCAAAGTGGTGGGGATGTATTTTGTGTCACTTCTCAAGATAAGGACATGCATATTTAATCTAGGAGTTTGGTGAAAAGGGGGGATTTTCAATTGATAATGACCATTTTTAATTGATATAGGTATGATGGTTGTGAACTGAGGATCCACTATAACCTTGTATCATTGTGAAACCATATGAATCATAGGTTATTTGGGCGAACAATTTTCCTTAGGTTTCCTTTAGGAAGGATCGAGCCCTTGAGGGAAAATTGTCTAGGATAGGTTTCTATAGTGTGAGCCCTAGAGGGTTCCTAGAGACTCCATGAGAGTAGTTGGAGTTCATAGAAACATAGCTATGATACTTTTGGCCAAAAAAATCTAGATCCCTCGAAGGGAAGTGGTACCCTTTATAGGACTGTAAAGCAGAGAGGGGGCACACTTGGATTATGCATTTTGAGGTGAATGATAGTGTGTTTCAAATTGTTATTGTATTTTGGTGTTATTGACAGTGTTGGATAATACATAAACACTAGGGAGTCTCCATGGTATGGACTCCCAATTATACCTCACATTTTTTGGCAACCCCATCCGGATACCGACCCGATTGCCATTGTATGTGTCTTTCTCTTGGTTATGAAATGTAGAGAAAAGTGTGAGACCGAGAGTAATGCGTTATAAGATTGAGGATGAAATCTATTCTCCATTGATAGATTGGATAACATGATGTAAGAATGCAACAACAACATCATGAGCAACAACATGCCTTAAGGAAGAATCAGATAGTTGAAACTAACTAAGACATGCACAAAGAGAAAGTGCTACAATCAACTACAAATTAGTTCAAAATCAACCATTAAAAATTCATTTAATTAAGAGAAAATATTAAAATCCAACATAAAAGATGCATGCAAATATATTAGTTTGTAATGATATAAATGGTGTGTAAACCACATGCACACATAATTGAAATACCATATTTATAATATGAAAATAAAGGAATGCACATGAATCAATGGAAGAACAAAAAATATTCTCATTAATATGTTTCACATTCTAATACATGTACAACAAGCTCGTCAAAACCCAATAGTGGTACA
Organism: Pinus albicaulis; assembly: GCA_034641835.2. NCBI lineage: Eukaryota > Viridiplantae > Streptophyta > Pinopsida > Pinales > Pinaceae > Pinus > Pinus albicaulis. The sequence continues at coordinate 877,876,782 of CM076577.1, forward strand.
AGAGCATTTCATATCATCTTCATAACATAGGACTAGCCTCACAATCCCTCCACCTATAGACTACCAAAAGTGAATTCTTTTAGCTCCTCAAGCACAAAGCATCAATCATATTACTAGCCTAAATTAAATGTTAAAAATCCCCTTGAATGAGGCATTAGGGTCTCTTTATAGAAGTAAGTAATACCCGACAATCAATCCGGTAGAGAGACCTAAGAGATAGGTTTTTCCAATCGGGAGGGTGGTGGCCTTTCATTTTCTATATGTGACATTGCTTGAGATTTATGTAAATTTTGCAAGTGATTAAATTAGGGTTTTAAGCGTCTTTTGTCAAATTCATAAACACATAAACATAAAAATTAAGCTCATTTTTTGAAGTAAAAAAGATACAATAACACCATAAAAGCAAACACATATAAGAAAATAATGAGGGATTTCACCCCTCCTCGGCTACATCTCTTGGTCCAGCTTCCAATGGTTGGGCATTTTTAACTATGCTAAAAAATGGTGTTTAAAGTAAATTAAAGTGCTCAAATGGTTGTACTGATAGCTCCAATGGCTTTAGAGCACTCAAAAAACCCTATCTAGCCTCTTTCTGCTCCCAAAAAGGATAAAACTTGAAGAAGTTATGATCTCCCCAAGTTTTCCAGCTATTCGTCCTACAATTTCGACCTACCTACAAACCATCCTACAAATCCGCCCCAAAAAGCACTAACAGAGAAATTTTTTGGCGAACTGCTAACGCTAATCATGGGATGGTTAATTCGTCCAATAATGTCTGTGGAAAAAATAATTTAATTAAAAGTCAGGGGCGGGCTAAGCCCTGGCCCTTGGTCCCGCCCCTTATTTCCTATGGGCGCGGTGACCAGGGCTGGGGTTAGCCCTAACCCACCCCCCAAACACACCATTCATACTCTCTAAATAAATCGTTTAAACTATACATATTAAGTAATATCTTGTGGTGTGTTGGTTGGATGTCGGTCTTGATGCTCAGAGGTTCTGTGTTCAATTCTGTTGGAGGTGCTTTCGGCCTTATAATATAAATTTTATTTGGCCACCAAGGCACCATGTGGTGCCCTTTGGTTGGCCCACGTGGCATTCCCTGGTTGGTCCCACCAACAACCGATAGAAATGCACCATTTCAAAACCAATATGAAGGTGGAAAGTGGCGAACTACCATAGGCCAAAAAATTCAAGTCAACAATGCATAGTGAGGGTCCAGTTAGTAGTATGGACTACTGACTTGGCATCCCTATACATCCAAAAATATATATATATATTTTTTAACCCAAATGAATATATCATGATTGCAGCAACATATTGTTTAAGTTTTGCACGAAATGAGTTGCGTCAGATTCAGGAAGACGAGATCTACGCAATTGCACTGGTTTTGTTCCATTGTGAGATCTTTGAATTTTGAGCATAAATTTGATCCACCGAATCATTCCTCCCCACTGGAAACTTTTTTACCTCCAAAATATATTTATCTATCAATAAATATATGGGGGCTCATATCCCTCACCCTTCCAGTATTTATCCACTAAAATTGCTTGAATGCGACAATTTGAGATTTTCTTGAAAACTGATCATTTTCCCCGAATTTGAAGACCTTGACTTGCTGTTGTAGATACCATCTTGCTGCAATTTCCCAGAATTTGCAAAACAACAACATGTCCTTGAAGGAACAAACACATTCCCTCCTCGGTTTTCAATCAAAGAAATCTTAAACATATTCAAATTATTCTCACCTTGAACATTGTCGACATGACGATGCTTGACTTGTCTCGCCTTGTGCTTGGCTGGACTCTTGACTAAATGTGATCGCCATCACCATACAACATCCCATTTCAAAGAAAACACTTTTTGAAACCCACAAGAAGAAATTTTGAACCCAATGCATTTTTTTCAAATTTCTTTGGCACTTTCTCTTTGACATTTGCACTCTCTTACACTGGCATCTTGTTCACACCATTATTCAACAATTATGCTTCCTGTTGCAATTTTACCTCATCTTGTTTACCTCTTTTAGGAGGCAACATGTTAAACTCTTGAAACATATTATCACAACCATTAGAAACCTCTATGAAATCAGTTTTTTCATTTGATGCATTTCCTTGAAAGGCCTCATTCACAACATCTTCATGCTTGAACATTAACACAACAAAATTTTGACTAGCATTCACATTTCTCTTCATTTGTCCAACATTCATAAGAGACAAATTCATATTATTACTATGTACTCTAACAATGTACTCAATCCCATTCTTGAACATGTGATACTTATTCTCATGGCGATGGCGAAATATTCTTTGCCCTAATATTAAATATATGGTATTCCCAAAACAATACCAAAAATATCAAGCATAACAACATCAAGTACAACTTCATCGAAAGTGTCTGAGTGAGCGCAAATCAAAGTATTCATTTCCTTGTCATTTTGTAAAATTTCATTATTACAAATCAACCTAAAGGATAAGGTCTTGGATGAGGAATGGTCTCTAAATTTAACTTCTTGACTAACTCTTCTAGAGTAAGATTTTTGTGAACCACTATCAAATGAGGTGTCAATCTTGGTATGATTTGAAATAACTCTAACATGAAAAAGCTCAATTCTTGTTTTATCATCTTGAGTATTATTGAGGTAACTTGAAGAAGTAGTACTTGCAATGTCCTTACCTTTAAAACCCATTGTTATGATATTTGTTTCATCTCTTGAACTAGAACCTAAATCATGTTGTATTATTGCGATTGCCTTCTCCTTCTCCTTGTTTTTCAATTTCTTGAGTCTCATTTACGGATAGAAGTTTCTGGCTGATCTTCATCATGTCCATATTTGGAATAATGTTTGCATGTGAATTTATCCTTCTCCAAATTTTTGTATGCATTATTCTTACCTTTACCCCTTGAACTTATCCTTTCCTTTTTCTCCAGGACTACAAAAGATATTCTCACTTGTCTCATCTAAAACATGTTTCCCTCATGCCCCTAGATGTGTACCTAAACACATACCTGATCTAAATTTGAAGGTTTAAACATAGAAAAATATATATTAGGTAACTACGCAAACCTCCAATGTATTTTAACAAAGTGTCTTCTATTTCTTCTATATATTAAATCTACACCCAATATCGGTCACTCTTCTCCTAAATTATTAAGTATAGCTTAGCACATTTTGCCCTTTTCTTACCTAAAGTTTGGCCAATCCATTATATGTACATATATTTGGTGAGCCCTAGCATTGCACCAAGAGTCTTGCAACTGCGAAGGCTACTCTACTTTACTTTATTTTAATATTCCAAAATGGAAAAGACAAGAATATAGAACATCTGCAGCATTCCAAATAAAGCAAAACAAGAATATAGCACTAAAGTCTGAAAAATGTAGGAAATATGTTGCAACTGGAAATTACATTCAGACATCATAACCATGAGCAGAAACAACTTATTCATATCATTATAATCAACAACAAAAAATAAGTACACAGTTCTCTAGATAATATGCACTCAAGCCAACAAGAAGTGGTTGAAATAACTCTAAATCCTAGCACTAGAAACGTTTTTGTTGTTGTTGGAAACTATTGTTGCTGGGAAGAAGAACCATGTGTGAGAGGCTTCCAGAGTGCTCAGAAAGATCCAATATTTTAACCACATATTCTACTCGAAAAAACCCAGAAATGGTTTGGCCATATTTTGAGTTTGGAATTTCAGCCCTTTTTAGGTTGCAAACTACACCCCTGTTGGCTGACTTACGCACTCATCCTGGTTAATTGCTGAGATGGGGCTGAAATTATGATCTAAGTGTTGAAATTTCACCCAATCAGCTCAATGAATGAAGGGTTGGCCCCTTATCCTAATTCCCAAGCTGAAATCTTGAGTTCTAGCTCCTCCTCTCAAGTTGCAGTTGTTAAACTGCACAACTGCTGGAAGTGATTACATTGTTAAGAGGGTTGATGTTGTAGCCTACTGCTAGATGATGCATTGCTGCTCAAAAATGATGGAAATTATCTCACCAAGTGAGGTGATGATCCCTCACAAGATTCCAAGCTGAGATGCTTGGAAATTCCTTCCTCCTCTCAAACTACACTTTTGGAATGCGTAATTCTTGCAGGAACTGCTGCTGCATAGAAGAGTAGAATGATGGCCTGATGCCGGATGTTACAATGCTGCTCTCAGAATACTACAATGTATGCACAAGGTGAAGGTTTGATCCCTCCATAGGTTGAAATACTAAGAAATACCTTCCACCTCTCAAACCCTAATGCAGGAATGCGTAATTCCTGTAGCTGGAAGTGCTTAAGAGAGGGGCTGAATTTGGCACTGTTTCCAGATGATGAATGGCTTAAAGAAACCTTTCCAGAGTAGGCACTTAAATTCCCCCCTGGATAAGGGTGGGATCTCCGCTCGGAGACACCCATGTGCTAAACCGCACAACAGACTTAGATAAACAGTTGAAGCGTGCAAAAAGTCGTAAAGACCAAACAATAATAAAATTCAGAGTCCCCTTCCTTTGTTGTCCTCATCTTCCTTTTATGGTTGTGAGCCTTCCCTAGCCTTGGCTTGTTGATTGATAAATGCGTTGCACATGCGGCCACTCGCCTCCATAAAGACTATGTTTTCTTCCACTATCTCCATCATCTCTGCAATTACTCCCTCCACTATCTCCATCATCTTGTATTTATTCATCCACTATCTGTTAGGTCCCTATATTACTAGTATAGTCCCTTATTGTTGTTAGTGTAACCCCCTTATTGTTATTATTGTACCCTTGTAACCCCCATATTTTTATTATTGTGCCCTTAAATTATTATTGTTAGGTCAGCTAGGATTACATTGTGGCCCTACTAGGATTACATTATGGCCCCATGGACTCCTATATATAGAAAGGAGGTTTTGTAATTTGAATCATCCAAGAATTGTTCATTCATGTAATGTATTGGAGGTTTCCCCCTCGAAGTGGCTTATTTCTAAGGCATTGATATCTCTTTTCTTCTCTTTTTTGAGCTGGTTTCGCCACATTTGGTATCAGAGCTTTGAGATTCTAAGCTTTCACTGCTCCAAAAAATTCATCATGGAATTTTCGCTATAATTTTGTTTCTACGAAGGTTCAAAATCTAAAAATTTTAGAGTGCGAAGCCAAAATCCTGAGGAAAATCGTCACAAAATTTCAGAGCTTGGTTTGCAATATTTTCGGAGATATGATCTGTGCAAGTTAGGTCATTTTGCAGGCTCCTGAATTTAACCTAAACAGGTCATCGTGGTATTTTCATAATAACGTTTTTTCTACGAAGGTTCAAAAGCTGAAAGTTTTAGAGTGTGAAGCCACAATCATGAGGAACATCATCGAAATATTTGAGATATTGGTTCGTAATATTTTCGAGAGATATATGATCTGTGGAAGTTAGGGCTTTTGAGGCTTAAGTTCATCTCAAAGAGGTGATCATGGGAAAATATTCATAGCTCTCTCTACGAGCATCGGATTGGAATGTTTTAAAAAGTGGCCACGGAAGTGAATGAATTTGTAGTTTCGGTCCCCATCAATTTTAGAGCCAAAGAAGGAAAGCATTGACACGTGACGAGTCATACAAGTTTCACTCTAAGGCAAGTCAAAATTTGGGTCATTGTGTTAGGTCCCTATATTACTAGTATAGTCCCTTATTGTTGTTAGTGTAACCCCCTTATTGTTATTATTGTACCCTTGTAACCCCCATTTTGTTATTATTGTGCCCTTAAATTATTATTGTTAGGTCGTCTAGGATTACATTGTGGCCCACTAGGATTACATTATGGCCACATGGACTCCTATATATACAAAGGAGGTTTTGTAATTGTATCATCCAAGAATTGTTCATTTATGTAATGTATTGGAGGTTGCCCCCTCGAAGTGGCTTATTTCTAAGGCGTTGATATCTCTTTTCTTCTATTTTTGGAGCTGGTTACATAACATTTGGTATCAGAGCTTTGGATTCTAGGGTTTCGCTGCTCCAAACAGGTCATCGTGGCATTTTCGCTATAACTTTTTTTCTACGAAGCTTCAGAAGCTGAAATTTTTAGGGTCTTAAAGCTGAAATACGGAGAAGATTTGATAAAAACTTTAGAGCTTGGTTCACAATATTTTCGGAGATATGATACGCGGAAGTTAGGGTTTTTTTAGGCTCCTAAACGAGTCAACGAGGTCATTGTGGAATTTTTGCTATAACTTATTTTCTACGAAGGTTTAGAAGCTAAAATTTTTAGAGTGCGAAGCCAAAATCCTGAGGAACATTGTCACAAAATTTCAAAGCTTGGTTTGCAACATTTTCGGAGATATGATCTGTGGAAGGTAGTGCTTTTTCAAGCTCCTGAATTTCATCTCAAAGTGGTGATCGTGGGAAAAGTTCAATAAATCTCTCTCTGGGCATTGGATTGGAGTGCCGTAAAAATTGGTCGCAATCACACGGAATTTAGTTTCTTGGCTATCAATTTCAGATACAAAGGATGAAACAGTGACACGTGGAAAGTCGTACAAGTTCGCTCTACTGAACCAGTCCATAATTAGGTCATTGTGGGAGATTGGACACAACTTTGTCTTGGAGAATCCAAATCAGGTCAGACCTATGGCATTCGAAAGATAATTCAGAGGACTACGTTGGTACCAAAAATCAAATATTGAAGTGCTGCAATCACAAATATAATCCAATTTCAATATCGAGCTCCTCAAAAGCAAGAAAAAGGTGTGTATTTTTTTCCGAATTGCATAAGTCTTGTTTGAAGAATCAATTTGAATTGATTCCAAGGTCATATTGTAGAATAGATATCAGTATTGGGTTCTAAAATATGCCCCGTAAAAATAATTCAACACCCATTAAGCCTTCAGAAGGCTCTACTATGACTCATGAAGATGAAGAATTGCAACATGATTTATCAAAATTACAAGAGCAAGTGCAACAAATTTCACTCTCGCAAAGAGCAACAAAAAATGAAATGGAAGTTTTGAAGAAAGGCGTGGAAGCTAATATGGATGGCGTGGAAGCTAAGATGGATGGCATGGAAGCTGGCATGGAAGCTAAGATGGATGACATGAAATACAACATGGAAAACATGAAGAATGATCTAAAAATAGACATCGAAGGTTTGACAAAGTTGATACAAGAAATGTTTCCTAATGGTGAAAAGATAGTAGAAGAACCTCATGATGAGAACAAAATCAATGTTAATCGTGATTTTATAAACTCTAATGTTGGTGGGAAGAACCACCATATTCCAAAAATGGATATGAGGAAGTTTGATGGAAAGGATCCTGTAACATGGATACTACAGATGGAGCAATATTTTTATCTCCATAACGTGCAAAACACACAAAAGGTACGCATTGCAACTTTACATTTAGAACAAAATACATTTGTATGGTATCAATGGCTTTGCTCCCGTAAAAAAATTGTCACTTGGTCGATTTTTACGGAGGAAATGATAGCACATTATGAGGATACAAAGAGCAACACCTTCTTTACCCAATTGATAAATCTCAAACAAAAGGGTTTAGTGGGGCGGCACATTGAGGACTTCCAAAAATTGAATATAAGGGTAACTGATCTTACAGAGGAACACAGGATTGATCTCTTCCTAGGCACTTTAAAGGATAACATCCAACATGAAGTTCCCGTTTTGGAACCTGATTCATTGGAGAAGGCATTCGGGTTGGCAAGAAAAGTTGAATGTAAAATTATGGCGACAAGGAAGCCTACCACTCAATTCTATAAAGAAGGAAGTGTTGCTACGCCTAGATTTCCACAACATACAAGGTTGACACCACAACAATTGGAAGAAAAAAGAGCAAAAGGGCTTTGCTACAGTTGTGATAGCAAATACACTAAAGGTCATAAGTGTGCTGAAAAGAAATTATTTTACATAGATTGTGAAGAAGAAGAAGAAAATGAACAAGAAGAGGATATACACCGGGAACTAGCCCTAAAAGAGGAAGAAATGAATCCGACCATATCGTGTAATGCACTAGCAGGAATTACCACTCCTCAAACTCTCAAGATAGAAGGAAAGATTAAGAAGAAAAAGGTAATAGTGTTGATTGATTCAGGTAGCACCCATAATTTTATTCATTGTAAGGTAGCCAAGGAATTAAATTGTTTCCTATACCCAACACCAGAATGTCAAGTGATGGTTGCAAATGGAGGAACTATAAATTGCTCCGGAAAATGCCATAATATCAAGCTAACCATGGGGGAATATGTATTGACTAGTCCAATGCTTTCCATTCCTATGGGAGGTGCTGATGTTGTACTAGGAGTACAATGGTTACAATCTTTGGGGACGGTAGCTTTTAATTTTCGAGAACTTTTCTTGAAATTTTTTTCAGAAGGAAAGGAAGTCGAATTACGGGGTATTGAAGGGAAGCCAGGAAGGATAATAAGCTCTAATGTCATGACAAAGCTTCTAAAGAAAGAAAAACGAGGCGTAATTGCACAATTATGCTCACTAGAAGTTTCGACATCAAAATCATCTATTTCTGCAGATCTCCAACAAGTATTGGACAATCATTCCAAGGTGTTTGAAACTCCCAAAGGACTCCCACCTATTCGTGATCATGATCATGCTATTCATTTGATTCCAGGAAGTGTTCCTCCAAACATCGGGCCTTATAGATATCCTTACGTCCAAAAGAGTGAAATTGAACGTATGATTGCAGAAATGTTAGAGGCAGGTATAATTCAACCTAGTCAAAGTTCTTTCTCTGCTCCTGTAGTATTGGTACACAAGAAGGATGGATCATGGCGAATGTGTATGGATTATAGGGAGCTCAATAAGCTCACCATTAAAGATAAATTTCCCATTCCTGTGATTGATGAATTATTGGATGAATTACATGGAGCAATTTATTTTACCAAGTTGGATCTTCGTTCAGGATATCATCAAATTAGAATGAAGGCTGAAGATATTCCAAAAACAGCATTTCGAACTCATGAGGGTCATTATGAATTTTTGGTCATGCCTTTTGGCCTTACCAATGCACCTTCTACATTTCAAGGGTTGATGAATTCCATTTTCAAACCCTTCCTTAGAAAATTTTTGCTAGTATTTTTTGATGATACACTAATCTACAGCAGGTCTTGGAAGGATCATGTTGAACATGTTGACAGGGTGCTCAAACTATTGCAGGAGAAACAATTATATGTAAAAACATCCAAATGTTTCTTTGGAGTACAAGAGGTGGAATATCTGGGTCATATTGTATCTCACGAGGGTGTTAAAGTAGACCCTAACAAAATTGAAGCCATTAAGGAATGGAAAGTCCCCACAACCATAAAGCAGTTGCGAGGATTTCTTGGGTTAACAGGGTATTATCGCAAGTTTGTTAAGAATTATGGGAGAATAGCAGCACCTCTAACAACATTATTGAAGAAAGATGCATTTTCATGGACTCTTGAAGCAACTAAGGCCTTTGAACGTATTAAAGAGGCAATGTGCCTAGCACCGGTCTTAGCTACACCAGACTTCACAAAAACCTTTATTGTGGAATGTGATGCCTCAGGAAATGGAATTGGTGCAGTTTTAATGCAGGAAGGAAGACCCATTGCTTTTGAAAGTCGTCCAATCAAAGGGAAGTATTTACAGAAACCTATTTATGAGAAGGAAATGTTAGCAATACTGCATGCACTAAAGAAATGGCGAACTTACCTAATGGGAAGACACTTCAAGGTAAAAACTGATCATGATAGTCTGAAACACTTTTTGGAACAAAAACTATCTTCAGAAGAGCAGCAAAAATGGGTCACAAAGATGTTGGGTTATGACTTTGAAATAATCTACAAAAAAGGAAAGCTTAATGTTGTTGCAGATGCACTCTCAAGAAAGAATGAAGAGGTGGAAGCGTTTCTTTGTGCCATTTCTATTATCCAACCAGATTGGATAACCGAAGCAAGAGATGAATGGAAGAAGGACAAAGATGTATGGACACTCATTCAAAAGTTGCGGCAAGATCCTAGTACATCTGATACATTTAGTTGGAAAAATGATTCCTTATGGTACAAAGATCGCTTATATCTTTGTAAGAATTCCCAACTAAAACAAAATATTCTTATGGAATTGCACACTTCTCCTTTAGGAGGACACTCAGGATTTTTAAAAACTTACCATAGGGTGAAGAAAGAATTTTTTTGGGATGGCCTTAAATTTGATATTCAAAAGTTTGTGGCGGAATGTTTGGTTTTCCAGCAGAATAAAGTTGAGACAATTAAGACCCGGGTCTTCTACAACCTTTATCCATTCCAAGTCAACGTTGGGAGGAGATTTCAATGGATTTTATCACAGGTTTACCTAAGTACGAAGGAAAGAATGTCATCATGGTGGTAGTTGATAGACTTACCAAGTATGCACACTTTTGTGCATTATCTCATCCATTTAAAGCAAGTACAGTTGCTACTACATTTATGGACAGAATTCAAAAGCTACATGGAATCCCAAGGGTTATTGTGAGCGACGGAGATCCCATTTTTACTGGAAATTTTTGGACGGAGTTATTTTCTTGTTTGGGTACTCAATTAGCTCATAGCTCATCTTATCATCCTCAATCTGATGGTCAAACTGAGATAGTAAATAAATGTTTGGAAGGATATCTTCGTTGTTTTGTATCTGATAAACAAACACAATGGGTCAAGTGGTTACCTCTCGTTGAATGGTGGTATAACACTTCCTTCCATACTGCGGCAAAAATGACCCCATTTATGGCACTTTATGGATATCATCCACCCTTGATCAATGGTGGTATAACACTTCCTTCCATACTGCGGCAAAAATGACCCCATTTATGGCACTTTATGGATATCATCCACCATCGATCACATCATATTTAAGGGAAAATTTGAAGGTTCAAGCAGTGGAAGATCACGTCGAGCATCAGCAAGAAGTTCTCCAACTCTTAAAGGATAACCTGAATTTGGCACAAAATCGAATGAAACAACAGGCAGATCAACATCGCAGAGAGAGAAGTTTTGATATAGGAGATTGGGTATTTTTACGGCTACAACCATATAAACAAATGTCCCTCAAGCAAGCTAAGAAGGATAATAAATTATCGCCAAAGTACTATAGTCCTTACAAGGTGTTGCAAAAGATTGGTACTATGGCATACAAATTGGAGCTTCCTACTTCTTCGCGAGTACATCCAGTTTTCCATGTTTCATGCTTAAAGAAGGTTATAGGAGAAAATCTTCCAGTTCAAACAATATTGCCAGAACTTGATGAGGAAGGAAAAATCATATTGGAACCAGAAGCGGTCATGGAAACAAGAACTCGGCAACTACGGAATCGATCAATTTCAGAGTATCTCATCAAGTGGAAGAACTTACCCACTGAAGATTCTACATGGGAGGATGAGAATTTTATACGGAAGCACCCAGAGCTACTCAAGCGTTGAGGACAACACTTTTTTGAAGGAGAGGGGCATGTTAGGTCCCTATATTACTAGTATAGTCCCTTATTGTTGTTAGTGTAACCCCCTTATTGCTATTATTGTACCCTTGTAACCCCCATTTTGTTATTATTGTGCCCTTAAATTATTATTGTTAGGTCGGCTAGGATTACATTGTGGCCCACTAGGATTACATTATGGCCCCATGGACTCCTATATATAGAAAAGGAGGTTTTGTAAATTGTATCATCCAAGAATTGTTCATTTATGTAATGTATTGGAGGTTGCCCCCTCGAAGTGGCTCATTTCTAAGGCGTTGATATCTCTTTTCTTCTATTTTTGGAGCTGGTTACACAACACATTGTGGGAGATTGGACATAACTTTCCCTTGAAGAATCCAAATCGGATAAGACATGTAGCATTTGAAAGAAGCTTTAGAGGGCTACTATAGGGCTAAATTTCAGATATTGAGGATCCGCAATTATAGAGATAATTCAATTTCAATATCGAGCTCCTCAAAAGCAAGTAAAAGGTGTGTATTTTTTTTTCCGAATTGCATAAGTCTTGTTTGAAGAATCAAGTTGAATTGATTACAAGGGCATATTGTAGAATAGATATCAGTATTGGATTCTAAAATGGCCCCTAAAAAGAATTCAACACCCATTAAGCCTTTAGAAAGCTCTACTATGACTCATGAAGATGAAGAATGGCAACATGACATATCAAAATTACAAGAGCAAGTGAAACAAATTTCTCTCTCACAAAGAGCAACAAAAAATGACATGGAAGTTTTGAAGAAAGGTGTGGAAACTAAGATGGATGGTTTGAAGAAATGCATGGAATCTAAGATGGATGGTTTGAAGAATGGCATGGAAGCTAAGATGGATGGCATGGAAGCTGGCATGGAATCTAAGATGGATGACATGGAAGCTAAGATGGAAAACATGAAGAATGATCTAAAAGCAGACATGGAAGGTTTGACAAAATTGATACAAGAAATGTTTCCTAATGGTGAAAAGATAGTAGAGGAAACTCATGATGAGAACAAAATAAATGTTAATCATGATTTCATAAACTCTAATGTTGGCGGGAAGAACCACCATATTCCAAAAATGGATATGAGGAAGTTTGATGGAAAGGATTTTGTAACATGGATACTACAGATGGAGCAATATTTTGATCTCCATAACGTGCAAAACACACAAAAGGTACGCATTGCAACTTTACATTTAGAACAAAATACATTTGTATGGTATCGATGGCTTTGTTCCCATAAAAAAATTGTCACTTGGTCAATTTTTACGGAGGAAATGATAGCACATTATGAGGATACAAAGAGCAACACCTTCTTTACCCAATTGATAAATCTCAAACAAAAGGGTTTAGTGGGGCAGCGCATTGAGGACTTCCAAAAATTGAATATAAGGGTAACTGATCTTACAGAGGAACACAGGATTGATCTCTTCCTAGGCACTTTAAAGGATAACATCCAACATGAAGTTCGCATTTTGGAACTTGATTCATTGGAGAAGGCATTCAGGTTGGCAAGAAAAGTTGAATGTAAAATTATGGCGACAAGGAAGCCTACCACTCAATTCTATAAAGAAGGAAATGTTGCTACGCCTAGATTTCCACAACCTACGAGGTTGACACCACAACAATTGGAAGAAAAAAGAGCAAAAGGGCTTTGCTACAGTTGTGATAGAAAATACACTAAAGGTCATAAGTGTGCTGAGAAGAAATTATTTTACATAAATTGTGAAGAGGAAGAAGAAAATGAACAAGAAGAGGATATACACCGGGAACCAACCCTAGAAGAGGAAGAAATGAGTCCGACCATATCGTGTAATGCATTGGCAGGAATTACCACTCCTCAAACTCTCAAGATAGAAGGACATATCAAGAAGAAAAAGGTAATAGTGTTGATTGATTCAGGTAGTACCCATAATTTTATTAATTGTAAGGTAGCCAAGGAATTGAATTGTTTCCTATACCCAGCACCAGAATGTCAAGTGATGGTTGCAAATGGAGGAACTATAAATTTATCTGGAAAATGCCATAATATCAAGCTAACCATGGGGGAATATGTATTGAATAGTCCAATGCTTTCCATTCCTATGGGAGGTGCTGATGTTGTACTAGGAGTACAATGGTTACAATCTTTGGGGACGGTAGCTTTTAATTTTCAAGAACTTTTCTTGAAATTTTTTTTTTCAGAAGGAAAGGAAGTCGAATTACGGGGTATTGAAGGGAAGCCAGGAAGGATAATAAGCTCTAATGTCATGACAAAGCTTCTAAAGAAATAACAACGAGGCATAATTGCAAAATTATGCTCACTAGAAGTTCCGACATCAAAATCATCTATTTCTGCAGATCTCCAAAAAGTCTTGGACAATCATTCCAAGGTGTTTGAAACTCCCAAAGGACTCCCACCTATTCGTGATCATGATCATGCTATTCATTTGATTCCAGGAATTGTTCCTCCAAACATCAGGCCTTATAGATATCCTTACTTCCAAAAGAGAGAAATTGAACATATGATTGCAGAAATGTTAGAGGCGGGTATAATTCAACCTAGTCAAAGTTCTTTCTCTGCTCCTGTAGTATTGGTACACAAGAAGGATGGATCATGGCGAATGTGTCCGGATTATAGGGAGCTCGATAAGCTCACCATTAAAGACAAATTTCCCATTCCTGTGATTGATGAATTATTGGATGAATTACATGGAGCAATTTATTTTACCAAGTTGGATCTTCGTTCAAGGTATCATCAAATTAGAATGAAGACTGAAGATATTCCAAAAACAGCATTTCGAACTCATGAGGGTCATTATGAATTTTTGGTCATGCCTTTTGGCCTTACCAATGCACCTTCTACATTTCAAGGGTTGATGAATTCCATTTTCAAACCCTTCCTTAGAAAATTTGTACTAATATTTTTTGATGATATACTAATCTACAGCAGGTCTTGGAAGGATCATGTTCAACATGTTGACAGGGTGCTCAAACTATTATAGGAGAAACAATTATATGCAAAAACATCCAAATGTTTCTTTGGAGTACAAGAGGTGGAATATCTGGGTCATATTGTATCTCACGAGGGTGTTAAGGTAGACCCTAACAAAATTAAAGCCATTAAGGAATGGAAAGTCCCCACAACCATAAAGCAGTTGCGAGGATTTCTCGGGTTAACAAGGTATTATCAAAAGTTTGTTAAGAATTATGGGAGAATAGCAGCACCTCTAACAACATTATTGAAGAAAGATGCATTTTCATGGACTCCTGAAGCAACTAAGGCCTTTGAACATCTTAAAGAGGCAATGTGCCTAGCACCAGTCTTAGCTATGCCAGAATTCACAAAAACCTTTATTGTGGAATGTGATGCCTCAGGAAATGGAATTGGTGTTGTTTTAATGCAAGAAGGAAGACCCATTGCTTTTGAAAGTCATCCAATCAAAGGAAAGTATTTACAGAAACCTATTTATGAGAAGGAAATGTTAGCAATACTGCATGCACTAAAGAAATGGCGAACTTACCTAATGGGAAGACACTTCAAGGTAAAAATTTATCATGATAGTCTTAAACACTTTTTGGAACAAAGACTATCTTCAGAAGAGCAGCAAAAATGGGTCACAAAGATGTTGGGTTATGACTTTGAAATAATATACAAAAAATGGAAGCTAAATGTTGTTGCAGATGCACTCTCAAGAAAGAATGAAGAGGTGGAAGCATTGCTTTGTGCCATTTCTATTATCCAACCAGATTGGATAACCGAAGCAAGAGATGAATGGAAGAAGGACAAAGATGTATGGACACTCATTCAAAAGTTGCAGCAAGATCCTAGTACATCCGATACATTTAGTTGGAAAAATGATTATTTATGGTACAAAGATCGCTTATATCTTTGTAAGAATTCCCAACTAAAACAAAATATTCTTCTGGAATTGCACACTTCTCCTTTAGGAGGACACTCAGGATTTTTAAAAACTTACCACAGGGTGAAGAAAGAATTTTTTTGGGATGGCCTTAAATCTGATATTCAAAAGTTTGTGGCGGAATGTTTGGTTTGCCGGCAGAATAAAGTGGAAACAATTAAGACCCCGGGACTTCTACAACCTTTATCCATTCCAAGTCAACGTTGGGAGGAGATTTCAATGGATTTTATCATAGGTTTACCTAAGTCAGAAGGAAAGAGTGTCATCATGGTGGTAGTTGATAGACTTACCAAGTATGCACACTTTTGTGCATTATCTCATCCATTTAAAGCAAGTACAGTTGCTACTACATTTATGGACAGAATTCAAAAGCTACATGGAAGCCCAAGGGTTATTGTGAGCGACAGTCCCATTTTTACCGGAAATTTTTGGACGGAGTTATTTTCTTGTTTGGGTACTCAATTAGCTCATAGCTCATCTTATCATCCTCAATCTGATGGTCAAACTGAGATAGTAAATAAATGTTTGGGAGGATATCTTCGTTGTTTTGTATCTGATAAACAAACACAATGGGTCAAGTGGTTACCTCTTGCTGAATGGTGGTATAACACTTCCTTCCATACTGCAGCAAAAATGACCCCATTTATGGCACTTTATGGATATCATCCACCATCCATCACATCATGTTTAAGGGAAAATTCGAAGGTTCAAGCAGTGGAAGATCACATCGAGCATCAGCAAGAAGTTCTCCAACTCTTAAAGGATAACCTGAATTTGGCACAAAATCGAATGAAACAACAGGAAGATCAACATCGCATCGAGAGAAGTTTTGATGTAGGAGACTGGGTATTTTTACAGCTACAACCATACAAACAAATGTCCCTTAAGCAAGCTAAGAAGGATAATAAATTATCGCCAAAGTACTATGGTCCTTACAAGGTGTTGCAAAATATTGGTACTATGGCATACAAATTGGAGCTTCCTGCTTCTTCACGAGTGCATCCAATTTTCCATGTTTCATGCTTAAAGAAGGTTATAGGTGAAAATATTCCAATTCAAACAATATTGCCAAAACTTGATGAGGAAGGAAAAATCATATTGGAACCTGAAGCAGTCACGGAAACAAGAACTCGACAGCTATGGAATCGATCAATTTCAGAGTATCTCATCAAGTGGAAGAACTTACCCACTAAAGATTCTACATGGGAGGATGAGAATTTTATACAGTAGCACCCAGAGCTACTCAAGCATTGAGGACAACACTTTTTTGAAGGAGAGGGGCATGTTAGGTCCCTATATTACTAGTATAGTCCCTTATTGTAGTTAGTGTAACCCTCTTATTGTTATTATTGTACCCTTGTAACCCCCATATTGTTATTATTGCACCCTTAAATTTTTATTGTTAGGTCAGCTAGGATTACATTGTGGCCCTACTAGGATTACATTATGGCCCCATGGACTCTTATATATAGAAATGAGGTTTTGTAATTTGAATCATCCAAGAATTGTTCATTCATGTAATGTATTGGAGGTTGCCCTCTCGAAGTGGCTTATTTCTAAGGCATTGATATCTCTTTTCTTCTCTTTTTGGAGCTGGTTTCACAACACTATCTCCATCATCTTGCATTTATTCCTCCACTATCTCCATCATCTTCCTCATTATTTCTCCATGACCTCCACTCTTTCTTCATTATTATGCTGCTCCACTACTCTATAATGCTACTCCACTACTCAACTAACCCACATTCACACTATAGAAGTGAATTTTTTCATCTACTAGGTTTACGGGTCCCTCCATCCTCTTATTTACTTAACTAATAAATAAAAGTAATAACTCTAATATTAGAATTAGTTGATGGCTAATTAGGAATATTAAATTCCTCCCCTCCAAAATGTTGTTTGTCTTCAAGCAACTGAAAAAGTGGATGCTGCAGAAATTTCTCTCCCTCCCAAGTGGCACCCTCATCTGGAAGGTTCTCCCATCTGCTCCAATGTGATATGAATGCCCAAATCCATATTTTCCTCTCTAGAATGTCTATAATGACCTTCGGTTGTATAACCAGATGCCTCTCATCATCAACAAGTCCCATAGTGGCAACCATCTGTTGTGCAAAATCCTCCTTCCGATATGAGACATGGGAAGTGTTGTGGTTCCTCCCTCCAAAGGAAAGTCCTAACTCATATGAAATCTCTCTAGCCCATGCTACATGGATTATGTTGTGTATATTCATGCTCCAATCCTTGGCCTTGGTGGCCTTTCTTTCTCCAAGAATCATATCAAATTTGTGCAAAGTGAGAAGTAGAGATACACAGATCAACATGTGGAATATCGAACCATACTCCCCGAAGAGAAGCCACTACATAAATGCCTCTTGCTACCACATCACACCATCAACATACCAAGTATGGTAGACATACTCTCTGAAGAGAAGCCACCACATCAATGCCTCTTACTGCCACACCACCTCATCATCATCTCAAGTATGGTGACCATACTCTCCTAACATAACCAACGCAGCAAGGCTTCCTGTTGCCATCCCACATCATCATTATGCAAGGTATGGGAGAATTTCAATCCATATTCTCCCAAGAGTAACCAACGCAACAATGACTCTTGTTGCCACCCTACATCATCATAATGCAAAGCATGAAACAATAATATACTTACTGACATGTAGAATGTCACACTAGACCCACATAGCTAGGCTTCCTGCTACCACATCATATGAGTATCATGCAAAGTCCCAAAAAATAACATACCCATTGACATGTGATATGTCATGTTTTGGCCTAACTCTCTCAAAGGTAACCAACACAACCATGACTCTTGTTGTTGCATTACACTAGTATTATGCAAGGCATGGAACATACACATGTGAAGTGTTGGGTGGTAGCCATACTCGCCCAAGAGTAGCCAGCATAGCCATGCCTACTATTGCTGCATCACCTCAATTTTGTGCAAGGCATGGAACATACCAATCTAAAATTTCAGGTGGTAACCATACTCACCCAAGAGCATCCAGCACATCCATGCTTCATGCTGCCCCATGTCATAGATCTGCACGTATCTTTTCAGCAAATTTTTCATCATCTCCATCCATCCATCCAACTATGGGTGATGACTCATATCATGCACCAACCCACTATCGACCCAATGGAGAAGATCTCACCAAAAACTGCTCATACAATAACTGCCCCCATCACTATCTACGACCTTGGGAATACCAAGAAGCATGAAGACATCCTGGAAAGATAATCCGGTCATGGGTGAAGATATGTACTATGTGAAAATTTCGAAGTAATGTGCATACCTCGATAGCGGGTCAATCAGATGACAATATTTTCACTTCATGATATGTCGAAGTGCATCCTCCTTGAGGTATCTCCATGAGAATCTCTCTTCGATGGCCCGATAGAACCTATGAGGTTCTGAATATGTTGCATCTAGAAACTTCTCTCTGAGTTGTGAGGTTCTCATCAAGAAGGCTCTGTCCTGATAATGGAAGATGTTATCCATTACATCATGTCTACCATCTATCATCTGCCCATCCACTGCTTCATAAGTGAAGTGGTCATAAGAATGTTAAAATAATAACTGGGCCCTCAAATCATCACTGCTCCTCAATGACAGCATTGTTGATCCCCATGATAGTGCATCTATTGTCTCATGGCCCTCTCCATAAAAAATGTTGAACTCATAGTCCTGCATTGTACTGATCCACCCTTGTTGCCTCTTCTACAACTGTTGCTCCTCCTCAAAAATATGCCAAAGACTATGGTGGTTGGTCTTCATCCAAAATATACTTCCAATAAAAAACTGTCGGAATTTGATCAATGCATGCATAATGGCCAATATCTCTTTGTCGTAAATAGAATACGACAGCTCATGCGACAATAACTTCTGGTTCTTGAAAGTTATTATATAGCTTCCCTACATTAGGACTATGATAATCCCATCCTCAGAAACTCCACACTCCAACACAAAGTGTTGTGTGCAGCTAAATAATGTCAAAATAGGATAACTATACATCTTCTCCTTCAACCAGTCAAGGGTCCTCTACACAGTGATAGTTTTTTGGTCCAAATCAGCAATGTGCTCTAACCCTTAATCATGCAATTTCCTTGATGGAATGACCCCACAAATCTCCATATGATGTGCTGAAATAATATCGGGTGGAAATGTTTGCATACATTAGATCAAGTGATGCTTGGGAACATCTTGCAAAGCTACAAGAGTTCCTCCAACTGGTGCAATTTCTTCTCCAATTGTTAGTGATGGTGATGGATTCTCCTCTATTGTTGCACCAACGCTGGTATCCACTTCCTCTTCCTCATGCACCTCTTGAATCATGCATGAGACTCTCAATGTCGAATGCTCAGGACCATGTTGCAAGGATGCAAGTACCTCTACTGCAGCTAGTGGTGGTGGTAGCTTCTCTTCTCTCAGAGTATCAGTGTTGACATCTTCCTTTTTCTTGTCATATATTTTCTCATCAATGTCGTAAAATTTCACAATGAAAATTGCCTCTGGTTTTCCTCTATCAAACCTCTCTACCAATATTTGAGTGAACTCTACATATGAAATCACTCTTACATGTTTCAATCTGCCAAACCACCCATCATTTGCTTCACCCTTAATATGTAGCACTACAATCTGAATAGCCTTTTCTTCTGCTGCCTAGTGTACCTGGAAGAATGCATCTAACTTCTCCATCCAATATTTTATTGTGCTTTTGGATGACTCATCGAATGTAGGCAGAAAGAATATATTTTGCATGCCTCTTCTTCTATTGCTGCTATGGGGTCTCTAGTTCTCGTTAATATGGAAAAAATGTTGGAAAGTCGGATTCTCTTTAAATTCTCTAGATCAAGATCTGTACTCTGCAATATAATCACTCAGAGTCCCATGCTCCAAATATCCTCCATCTCCATGCCATTCATTTCCTTCTACAAGGAAAGTGGGCATAGTAGGAAGTTGTGCAACTTTCTGCACCATCGATTGCTTATACTGCTGATAGGAAGTGCTCGAACATTATCCATTATGAAACCCTCTTGAGGTTTAATTTTACCTTTCCCTTCTCATTTCTTTGATCTCCATGGTGAGATCCTACATAGACCTTAAGAGAAGTGTGGAAAAACTAAATCCTTTCGCCATTGAAGACTTCTTCTTTTTCTGCTTCTTCTTCTTATTCCTCTAATGTCATGAAATGTCCGCAAGTTGAGCCAAAGATCATGCTCTGATACCACTTTAATATTCCAAAATGGAAAAGAAAAGAATATAGAACATAGGCATCATTCCAAATAAAGTAAAACAAGAATATAGCACTAAAATCTGAAAAATGTCGGAAATATGTTGCAACTGGAAATTACATTAAGACATCATAACCATGAGCAGAAACAGTTGGGTCATCTCATTATAATCAATAGAAAAATAAATTACATATTTCTCCAAATAAGATGCACTCAAGCCATCAGGAAGTGGCTTAAATGAATCCAAATCCTAGCACTGGAAATGATGTTGATGCTACTGCTGCTGCTGATGGAAGCTTCTTCTGCTAGGAAGAAGAACCATGTGAGATAGGCTTCTGGAGTGCTCAAAAATATATAGTATTTTACCCACACATTCGACTTGAAAAACTCAGAAAAACCCAAAAATGGTTTGGCCAGATTTTGAGTTTGGAATTTCAACCCTTTTTGGGTTGCAAACTACACCCCTGCTGGCTGACTTACGCACTCCTTGATAATTGCTGATATGGGGCTGAAATGATGATCTAAAAACTGTAGTAGCACCCAATTATCTCAATGCATGTAGGGCTAGCCCCTTCTCCTGATTTTCAAGCTGAAAGCTTGAGTTCTAGCACTTCTTCTCAAGTTGTAGCAGTTGAACTGCACAACTGTTGGAAGTGACTGCACTGTCAAGAGGGATGATGTTGTAGCATGCTTCTAGATGATGCAATGTTGCTAAAAAATTATGGAAATGATATCACTAAGTGAGGTGTTTACCCCTCATAGGATTCCAAGCTGAGATTCTTGGAACTTCCTTCCTCCTCTCAACTACACTGTTTGAATGTGTAATTCCTGCCGGAACTGCTGCTGCATAGAGGAGTAGAATGATGGCCTGATCCCAAATGTCACAATGATGCTCTCAGAAGACTGCAATGGATGCACAAGGTGAAGGTTTGATCCCTCCATAGGTTTCCCAGCGGAAATACTAAGAACTAACTTCCACCTCTCAAACCCTATTGCAGGAATGCATAATTCCTGTACCTGGAAGTGTTGAAAAGAGGGGCTCAATGTGGCACTATTTCTGGATGATGAATGGTTGCTCAAAGAAAAATTCCAAAGTAGTACCTTGAAGTCCCCTGTGGATAATGGTGGGATCTCCGCTCAGAGAAACCCGTGTGCTCAACAGCACAACAAACTTAGCTAAATAGTTGAAGGGTGAAGAAAGTCGTAAAGACCAATCAATAATAAAATTCAGACTGATTTACTTTGCTGCCCTCATCTTCCTTTTATGGTTGTGAGCCTTCCTTGGCCTTGTCCCACCTCATAACTGCACTGCACTTGTTGCCACTAGCCTCCATAAATACTGTGTTGTCCTCCACTATCTCCATCATCTTTGTAATTACTCCACTATCTCCATCATCTTGTATTTATTCATCCACAATCTCCATCATCTTGCATTTATTCCTCCACTATCTCCATCATCTTCCTCATTATTTATCCATGACCTCCACTCCTTCTTCATTATTATGCTGCTCCACTACTCTATAATGCTACTCCACTACTCAACTAACCCACATTCACACTATAAAAGTGGATATTATTCATCTACTGGGTTTATGGGTCCCTCCATCCTCTTATTTACTTAACTAATAAAGAAAGGTAAGAACTCCAATATTCTAATTAATTGATTTCTAATTAGGAATATTACATTTATCAACCCAGGGCTCATACAAACATGGAGGTGACAGTGCTATATACACAGCAAATGCATTTCACTCATGTAATCCTTTTCCGAGTCCTGCGAAATGGTGCTATTTCTAGGGTTTCTGAGTTAAGTCTGTTAGACTTTGGAATTAGGCCTATAACTACAAGAGACTAAAAATCATTACTCTATCGACAATCAAAGGACTATTCTAGAGAAATAAGATACATCTAGCTATTTTGCAAAGAAATAAATCTACAATGTAGGCTATGGAAAGAAATAGAGGAAAACAAGGAAACATTCATGAAGTAAAGTGATGAATTGAAATTGCAGAAAGAAGACTAATATAATCACACATTGTTGGGCCAAATGGCTAAACACACACTAAATAATTCATGTTTTAACTGTCATGCTTTTAATCATGTATCTAGTCATGACCTAACTATGCTTGTAATTACTTTGTTTTGTAGCCAAAGGAGAAGGCGCTAAGGTGGCTTAGGAAGGTATTGGACTCATGGATGCAGGGATAAAGGTGTCTTGATGGTTATGGAAGGTCTAGGTGAGGTGGAGGATGGTTTCTGGGTTGAAGGAGAGGCCACCTGGTGCTACTACAGTGTCTGTTATAGGTTTCATGTAGTGCTACAAGAAAGTCCTGAATTGCTATAGGAAACCATCCAAGAGTAATTTGAGACTAAATATGGTGGGTCAACATGTAGGGGAGGTGGAATGATGGTTAAATTGGATGGATGGAAGGTGGCCAACCCCTTTTCCAAGCTCAAAACCTATTTCAAATCTCATCTTTCATCTCTAGGGTTGCTCATGGTGTGAAGGTGAAAATCTCAAAAACAAGGTTGAAGGTGATTTGGTTGAAAGAATGTTGATGAAGGGTGAGAAATGAAGCTAGGGGTGCTAGTGAAGTTCTCCTCTACTGTGGTACTTGAACCTGCAAGAAAACTACATGTTCATGCAACAAACATTGGCAAATCTATGATGAAGGTGGAAAAGATGAGTTGAATTTGACAAACAAACCTACTTAAGCATTCAAACAGAAATCTAACTCAATATTCTCAACATGTTCATGACACTACAACAACCTATGTATTCTTTCGAAGAAATCATAAGCTAAAGAGAAAATTTGGGCTTATGGTGAATATTTTCCCTCCTCAAGCTCCAACGAAAGAGATGAGAGAGGGAGGCTTTGACACATAACCTTCTGAGTTTTATATGTCACTTTACCAACATCTATGCAAGTCTAAATACAAAAAAGTTAAAATAGAAGCAAACTAAAAACAATAATTTGAAATGTGAACAAACTAGCTAAAAATCATAAAGCAAACTAGCTACAATGGCATAAAAAAAAGCATGAATAAACAAGAGAGGCTAAGGCCAATGGATTGGGCCCTAACCCACAAGCCTAGCCCTATGAAACTAAACCAGTGAAGGAAAATATGAATACTCATATTATTGTATAAAATAGTTTCATTACATAGTCATGAAAGTCTCAAAATCCTATTACAAGAGCCAAGAGTCTACTAGCTTCCTCCAAAATTGGAATCCTAATAAGTTGTTTCTCTACCCTATTTAACCTAAAGTGTAGCTACCGACAACTCCCTAAAAAGTAGGTTATGTTTTCCCTTTGACTGCAAGAGAAGTGGAGCTTTGGTGTACTTGATCTACCACTTGCTTGGCTGCCTTTGATTTCGATCTGTTGGAGGGAATCTCAAGGATCCCTTGGCTACCTTTAGGATTTAAGGAGGTGGAAACCCCACCTAGAATCTGACCTTGTTTTCTACTCTGAGATTTAATTGAAAATATTCAACAAAGTGGAATATCTTGGTGATTATCCTAAATTTAAACCATATTAGGCATTCGATGTATGACAAGCCTTAATCACTATCTACACTAGCAACATATGACCATAATATAATCAAATGTGAGAAAAAGAGACTAATAAGGCTAAAAAGGTGACAATTAACCCCTCCAATTATACCTAATGATGGAGCTCATCATCACCCCCCTACCAAATGGTTTCACATCCTCTGAGAAACTTTGTCCTCCTTCTCCATCTCTTTTAGTGCTTTAGTGGCCTCTATGAACTCCCAAGGGAGAAGTGAAGGAGGTCCTTCAGGAGGATAGAATGCAACATTCTTTTCTGCCTCCTCCCATTTTATCTTTTCCTCCTCTTGGTCTTTCCCATCACCTAGTTCCATCAACAAAGGTAGATCGAGTTTCAAGCCAAGCAATTCTATTTTCATTTCTTGCATAACCGTTTTGTATACTGGTGGCCTTTATAGAGCATTCCTCAATCTCTCGGGTGTGGCATTCCATGTTTCTGAGACTAAATCGGAGGCCATTCCATCTCCTTTGACTCAACATTATATATTCATCTCCCAAAAACCTGGAAATATCATCAAAATGGGCAACGGCTTCTGCTTGTGTGCTGAGGTACTTGTCTGCAAGTGCGCCATATTTTTCTATCTTGAGATGGTTGTTTATGACTCCCCTAGGACTGAATAGTTATGCCCTAATGTGTAGAGGCTCTATGTTTTCTCTCCTCATTATCCTCTTTCTTTCTTGTGCTCTTACTTCCTCATTAACCATCCAAGAGGCTAATTCCATGAACTGCATGTCTCCCATTCTAGGGTTAGGGTCCCAAATGTTCAAGTTTGTAAACACAAGATTGTGCATGTAGAATTATGCCACCTTTTCCTTGTCTTACATGCTTGACTAGTTGTAAAAGTCAATGAATTTTCTGCAGTTTTCAAAAGGTAAGGAAACATGGGAGGCTAGTGTCTTCATTTGAAATTGGAGTCATTTTTATTTGAGGTAGATTGCATAAGAGTATGATGGGTATCTGTGTTGAATGGCCTCCATGCACAAATCTTCCATGGTGGCCATTTGTTTGTCTTTTTGTTGAAGGTGACTTTGCAATATTGCATTCTCTAATTGGGCTTCCTGAAGCTATTCTTTCAACATGGATTCTATGAGCCTAAGATCAGAAAAATCGCTTCCCAACTCAATGACCTTTTCCTCCATGATTTCTATGCCATGCACACATTTTGTTATAGCAATTTTCATCCAATGATGGGTGTGTGCACTTTCTTGTTCTAACTGATAAAATAAGGGGACTACAAAATTTGGACGAATCAATCTGCCCCCTTCAATAAATGTATAGTAATAACTAAGATTTGGTTGAGGGCTAGGGTGTGACACTGCCGATATATCTTTACGAACAAGTTTTGGGGAGGTAGGCTCCTCATTTTTCTCTTTCTCTTCATCCCCTTTTGCATCTTTCCCTTCATATTGTGCTTCTTTCTCAACTTCTTAGGCCTCTTGCACACCCAGGGTGTCTTATCTCCCTCCCCCAAGGCTTCCTGCCCTAATTATGGCATTTTTGGAGTTTCCTGTAGCAAAGACAATATTTCCTGTAGAAAAATCTTTTTTGCCTATAGAAAACCTTCCATTTCTTGTTTTTCCATATTTTCTATATTTTTAGGGTCTATGGGGGTTGGTAGATGTGTAGGGGATGTGAACCTTGATGAATGTCTTCTCCTGTAGGTTACATGTGTCCTTTCAGGTGATGTGACCTCTTGAACCTTTCCTTCTTCTAACCTTACTTCATCATCCTTCTTAGGGGATTCCTCAATCATTATAGGGATTTTTGTTGGAGTATATGGTTTCCCCTACCTTACCCTTGCACTCTTCCTAGTCCTGAAGTACATGGGTGTTTGTCTCTTCCTATTTTATTTCACCGGTGTGCTTAAAGTGGCTAGGGTAGCAGCCATTCCTTTTTATGTTATCTTGGGTGATATGCTGGTCTGTTGAGGAGAGGTATCATTGCCTAGCATAGGGTCCAATAGTTCCTCCTCCTTTGTCTTCTCTAAGCTTCTTCCCCTCATTTCCTTCTTCTTCTATTTCATCTTTCTCCTTTTCTTTTTCTTTCCCTTTCTCTGGTTCTAATGTTTTTGTGTTTTCTGTTTCAACCTCCATCTCTTCTTCTTCTTCCTCATCTTCCTCTTGTCTCTCTTCAATGTCCCCCTCTTCTTCTTATTCTTATATTACCCTCTCTCCCAGACTAGAGGTAGAGGTTTTTCCAGTTTGGGTGGCTATTAAGGCTTCCCTATCCATGTCTATGAATGAGTATGAATGCACAAGGAGGTTCAATCTGCTCATAGCATCACTCACTATCAGCTTGATGAGGCCATGATTATACAAATGTTGGTACTTCCTTTCCCTCACATTTTTTCTCATGTTTGTGATTGAGTGCAAGAGGAAATAAGGGATGCTCAATATTTTTTCTAGAGGTATTTCTCCTTAAAATATGAGTTAATTTAACAAACTGAAGTGGTATCCATAGACTACACTAGCGTTTCCCTCATAGGAAATTAATTTCATAATTTGGAAGGCTACTTCATCCCAAGGGTAGGTAATTCTTTCTCTCCTCACTCCATTTTTAGCTTCAATGAATTTGTCTCCTAGAAGAAAGAATATCTTCTTGGTTGTAGCATTGGGCACCTTATCTTCCCTAATCTACTTGACTCCTAAGGGAAATGTGGTTATTCTGTTGATTAATTCAGGTGAAGTTTTGATAGCTAGGCCTCTAACCACAATGGTGGCTCTCTCATCTGAGTATGATTGTAGGGCCACTGCAAATTTTCGAGCTAGATTTTTATCAAAAACCTTGAGGAGCTCAAAGAAACCCAACCACTGGTGGTTCCTAAAAATCTCCATTACCTAAGGGTGCAATCTTATTCTTTTGATATCAGTGAGATCCCTTATATTAAATCCTCCTCCCATTTTGTGGTTGTGATAGGAAGGTGGATTAATGGCTTTGTTTGAGAGTTATTTTTGAATTGGTGCCTTATATATTATGGTTTCAAACAAGCTCAAACTACCTTGATTTCACCACTTAAATTCCAATTTATGACTCGCTATGTATAAATTTCATGGAAAATTTGCAATTCTGGAGGATGGAAACCACTTACCTCTATGTTAGCCACCTATAAAATTTGTTATATAAAAAGGTGGCTAAATAATTTTTTGAGCCTTCAAGAAACAAGTTTTATTGCTAAAAATGTTATCTCTTGAAGACTCATGAAGACATCATGCCCTTTTTTTAAACCTTCACTGCTGTTTTCCTTTCGAAATGTTGAAAATCTGCTATTTTCATAATGAAAAGACTGTTGCAAAAATCCCATTTTTTCCCTCCTTTCACTTCAAACTAACCTTCATTTCATTCTCTTATTCCCCATAAAAATCCCTCATTTGTAATGTATTCCCCTCTTTCCTTTCACAAAATCCCTTTTATAGGGTTTGAAAATCCTTTTTGAACCTTACCGAAACCCCCAAATCCATCAAAAACTTTGAAAATTTTCATAAAAAATAAAGTTTTTTGACTATAGGCTTAAGCCCCTTTGGTCTAAGTCCTAACCACTTCCCCACCACATGACCACGCCCTATAACTAGGTGTTGTACCCATCAGGTGCTTATCGCATCGGAACAAATCAGAGCACACAAGTCCTTTTGTTTTATAAAACTTCGATGCCGATTGGCCCCTCTTATGTATAAACCCCTGACCCCATTGCCGCTTTATATAACCTTAGAGCCTGCAATCGGGCGCTAAAATTTGTGAATAAACCATCCCCGATTTTATTTGCCCTTTGTAAAACATAAAAACCCATTTTTCCTAAGTTTTTGTCTAAACTTGCCGGTTCATGTTTTTAATGAAAGCAACCGTTGATATTTTCCCGATCAAAAATCCGCGCGATCTCGCATCGGAGATTTTCCAAATGGGTAGATTGAAAATCCCACTCCTTTCTCTCGATTCTGATTGGCCCTTTGTCTCATAAACCCCCAATCCCTTCACTTGTTCATATATCCAAAGGCCCCGCAATCGGGCACCTAACCTTATATATATCCTCACCCCAAAGCCAATAAACCTTTGTATTTCATAAATTTTTTATTTTTCATATGTTATAAAGGGTCCCGCCCGCTCATTGGCTAAACCCTTCTCCGTCGTTGATCTTGGGCCAATCAAACGACCAGTGCTATATCGCATCAGAGAGTTCCATTGGCACAGTGTATTATTTTATTTTCCGCCTCTGATTGGCAGTCTTCCGATTCATCGTCCACTATCGATTTGATCTGCAGATCGACGACCCACAGTCAATCGCATCGGCACCACTCTTTCCATTGCCCCCACCGATCGCAGAGCTCCGATTACATCTGGATCGTCCACATGTCAAGATCCAATGGTCCAGATCAATTTTCCCACCTTTGGTTAAAATCATACACCCCGCTTTATAATGTTCTATGGCCAAATCTCACCTGTTGATCTCTGCAGATCAACGGCCCATATTAACCCTTTCTCTGCCTTGTTTATTTTTTCCATTTATCCCCAGATTCAATCTCCACCGTTGATCTTGTACATCTAATGGTTCATAATAATCTCGATAGGCCTGACCCTTGTGGGTCTTGCTTTCTTTCAGATCTAATCTCAGCCGTCCGATCTCTGATCCAACAATCCTGATTAAAATCACCCTGCCACTTATCCGCCCGCACATCTATCCAATATCACGCTCACTAGCCACCGTCCGATCTGAGACCCAAGATCTAACGATTGACACGCGTTTTCACGTAATTTCAAGCGTGAAGGTTAATTTCTCATGAGCTACGTGATATGGGCGGTATTCAAATTCCACATGTCAGGCGAGAACGCATATCGCGTTCAAAAAGGTTAAACTGCCTTTTCCCCTTTTGGTCACACGAAACCAGCTGTTTTTCCCTCCGAAACCATTTCCCCATTTCTATTATATTACATCGTGTGCATCCTCCACCATTGATCTTTGTAGATCAACGTCTTACATCTAATCTCTCATTACACTATTGCCCTCCACCTGTTCCAAAGGGCCTTCATAGATTAATCCTGACCGTTGATTTCTGTGGGTCAAATTCATCCAACGGCCTACGATCATTTGGAAACCCCAATTTCCATTTCAATGTTTTTTCCTCCGCAAAGGATTTTTAACCTATTTCCTTCGCATTTTCCACTTATCCTATAGTAAAGTGACCCTTTCGCTTTATAATATTACTATTGCTCCCGACCGTTGATCTCTGCAAGATCAACAGCCCTAACTTAATCTCTGCACTGTCCACTCCACTGTTTTCTTCTTTGGCATCTCGTGATCGATCTCCACTGTTGGATGCATTCATCCAATGGTCATGCTCCTAACCACATCCTCCAAAGAATTTATACCAAAAAATACATAGGATTTATTAATATTTCTTTGTTTGTGGAGGTTTCAAAGGTTTTTCAAATATTTTAAAAGGAAAATAAAAGCCAGGACGATCCTCCTGGCTTTTTTTTATCAAAAATATTGTTACACAGGGTTGCAACACCACATTTGCCGGTGTATCATGAATGCTAGTAGCTCTAATAAAGACCCTGTCGCACCTGCACATCAACAAGACACAACAATATTAATACAAATCAAAGAGTATCAGTGTTGAAGACCCAATCAAACCAGAGATGAAGAATTAAAGATTAATTACACAGTCTGGGTGGATTACGGCTAAGATAGACAATCAAAAGCCTAATCCACTAAATTAAAAACAGTTAAAGAGAAGAATACAGATTTTAGGCCTAATTAAGCCTAATACCCAGAATCAAAACGAATTGACAGTGTTTTAAAGGAAAATCAAGAATATCTATCAGACATAGAAAGCCTCCACCGCCACGTCAGAGACTAATTGATTCCTCTCAGCTACCTAATGCCACTTGTAGCCTCAAAGCATCCAAACAGAGGCTGAGTAATGATCAGAGCAGAGGATATTTTCCTCAATACATCCGAATAGTTATTCCATGCCAAACAGAGTTATTGCAAAGGTGACAAAGAGCCTTAAAGTCAACAAAAGCTTCTAGCAAGCTTAAATACTTAATGTAAACCAATTAATACAGGAAAATATCTGCAAACTTCTCCATCAAGCCCCTCAAAGGCCAAGAAGCATTAACTGTATTAATTTAACTAAAAAGATCTTTTCTCTCTTTAGACCTCCTCATCCTTCTATAAAATATTATTGAGGAGCTCATTGTAAAGGGTTGGTTGTTGAACTTTGAAATATACTTGTGCTCGAAACTTCTACTTTTAAATAGTGTTCAAAGGCTCTTGAAGCTCTGTTTGTAGTCAAATATTTAGGCTGAGAAGTGAAGATGATTGCTGAACTGAAACATTGGACTTGAAGAATTTAACTGGATTGACATCAATATACAAGTTGTTTCTTGGGATCCTAGTCTATATCACTGGTGAAGTGCTTCTTTCTTTGTTATTTTTTTTCCTCTCATGTATGCCATATTTTCCATTATTCTTTGATAAAGAACAACAAGCATAGAGTTAGTACTTACTGTTTACAGTACCCTTCTCTAACTGATAAGCTTTATCTCAATGTTTTCCTCCAAATTGTTTATTTAGGAATGATTCAATATAGTTTAAGCAGTTAGGAATGCTGGCGTTCCCTCTTCCTACTATTTTCTTTAAACATTGTTCTTGAATGTTAGTTTCATTATTTTCTTAGTAAAGTTAGACTAGAAAAGTGATGGTGTGCCCTGTTTTCTAGCTTCTATTCTTCAAAGGTAAATTCTGAAATTTTCCCTAGGTGTATGCTGAAAGCAGACTAGATTTAAAAGTATTTTATCTCATCTTAGGCTACATTTTGTTTATCTTATGTGTTTTCATCCCTTCTGAAGGTAATTATGTGGATTACCGGATTTTTTGTCTATTGAGTTAGCTTTAATACGAAATTTCCCAAAGAGGTTTATGGTTAGCCCTGCCCTTTGGTTGGTTTTAAATAGTTACTTAAAAGGATTTTCTTGTTCGGACAGACTGTTAAATCCTAGTTGAAATTAGTGTTTGTTTCCATCCCTCCAACACTTTTATTGTTTCCATTCCATAATTTAATCTCAAATATCTTGTGATATAGATGACTTACCCCTTGGATCACTCTTGAAATTGTTGCACAATTAAAGCCCTATTATGACTCCATAGCCCAATGGACTAAAAACCAGTGTTATATCTATATTATCAACCAAAACGTGTTCTGATTGCTTGCAAATTCACACCTTTGAAACTCTTTCCATTTAGGACTTTCCACTCAACTAATAATCATGCTCAACCATCCAAAACAAAAACAAAACCCTTGTTCTTAATAACTAGCCTAATATCATAACCAAAAAGCCTTAAAAAATAAATCAATATTTTCACTTTATTGGAGAGATCCCTCTTTGTATTCAGGAGGGCTAGATCCTAGAATCCCAAAGTGGTTCAAGTGTTCTCTCCACAGTTCTGGTCTCACCAATCTGCTGGAATTACGAGGAGCTAACATTTCTGGCAATTCCACTGGGGAATTTGAGTGTTTTTCAGCCTAGGTACCTTTAAGACCTCAGGAAACCCTTGATTCAAGAACATTATGCAGTGAGTAAAAGCAACCCTTTCAAGCACTACCAAGAAAATGGTAATCATGATAAAACTTGTTTGAATCAGTGACAAACTAAGGAAACCTTAGGATTCTCATAAGATCTTATCAAACCTTGAAGGATCAGTTATTTTAGCCTTAAGAGTAAATTGTCTTTGTCTCATCACCGTAGCTAAGTGTTGAAACATATTTAGGATACTTTTAGAACCCATAGGACTGAAAAGTAACTCAGAAAACCAAAAAATTTATTTCAGATTGGTATTCAATAAACATGGTGGTGGACCATAGAACCTTTTACCTCCAAACGAGCTAAAAAATTCCACTTGGCAACTCCACAATCCTAAATAGACATTAATACTCCATTGGGAAGACCCATTATCATTTTTTTATCGGTTTCATTATTCCTATTGCTAATCGCACGTTTCGTTATTCTTTGCTGCTAAATCCCGTTCGCGTTATTCTTTGCTGCTCGTCTCGTTCTTGTTGTTGTTACTGACTTGCTCGTCGGCTTGTTGCTACTTTCATCAGGTATGAGTACTTGTCTTAGATCTCTGGAGTTCTAGTTTTATTAAAATTTGTATATGATATTAAAATCTCCATTGAGGTGTCTCCCAGTTTTGAAATCAAATTGTAAATGTTCCAGTATTTTTAATGTGGGACTGGCTGTAATTTTATCAGGACTGTTGAACATATTCCGTATGTGTTATTTTTCTTTCGGTACATTGTGTAACTTGGCTCCTATTTTCTGGTTTTGGTAATCAAAATTTATATATATACATATCTTGTGGAACAATTACGCTTTCCTTTGATTAATCTTGTCTTCAAATTGCCATATATTCTTTTTTTCTTTTAAAGTTATTTTGTTCAAACCCTTGTCCCTTTTCATTGGTTATTTCGATAGAGGTTTTGTGAGGAATGTGCCAAGGTTTCTCTTTTTAAAAGAATGCAGTAATCTTGTTCTTGCACTATTAAATTTACCAGGTTCGATTTATTACGAGGAAATGAATTCTCATGAATAGTTTTTCTTCTATTTTTTTTCATGATTCAATATTACATGTTCCTATGGTAATACTCATGGTTGATTCTTTCCTCTAAAAATTTTGAATACAATTATCTTGATTTGTTGCACAATTGGATGTAATGTGTTGTCGTTTTTCCTTCATTTATGTTTTACAGATGCTTAACATTGTGCTTTAGATACTGCTGAAAATATATAGATAACTTTTGTCAAGTAATTTATTCTTCGAAATCAGAGTTTTAATCTGATAACTATATAATTAATGACATGGTACCAGAAGACATAGGACCCAGGTTGGTTACCCCAGCTAGGGTCTTAAACCTCTGCTACCCCTCTGACAATTAACACAGTCTTTAAGCTTAGAAAACAAATAATTATTATCTAGTGCAAAACGATTTAATTTTTTTAGCCTAAGAAATTGCCACAGTACACTTCAACAGTCATTCTTGTAATTCATGTTCATAAAATTATTAACATACTCGTTATTCCCTTTTTACTTAGAAGTCAAATGTATTTTTTTTTAAATAACATAAAGAAAATAAGTTGTGTGTTACATCATCCCTTTCAACCCACTATTATAGAAAAAATACAAACAATATTTCCCATGGATGGGTGTCAACTACAGCTAACAGAAAGACAAAAACCCACCATAAATTCTTATGATATCTCACAAAAACACTGTGAATGGTGCAATAATAGACAATTAGTGACAAACAACTCACATATGTCCCTTTTACAACACCATAGATAGCCAAAAGAAATGGAAATAACCTAGGGAAATAAGCCCAAAACCACCATAGACATGCACAATACACATAGGTGTAGCGCCCACTAACAAAGTGGTCCATATCCATCACATAAAAAATATAGATATGACCAACCTATGCCTCCATATTTTGTAGACCAAAAGGATGACAAGTACCCTGCATAAAAAAAAACTAGAATTTCTAGGAAATCACCATACTACACCACCTACCATACATGCTCATTGGTCATTTTTCGAAGGTGAGATATTTTCTAGAACCCTGGCACTGGGGCAAGGAGGATCCATTAAGTCCCCACCATCTAAATCACAAGAAATATGGCTCTCCACATGCTCCAGATACAAGTCAACCCTCTCCACGAAGAACCTTTGGTTCTTGAGCATTCTCTTGACTTCCTCAAGTGAAGCAAAAATATTATATCTCTCCACGTGCTTATCCCTCAACTCCAGTCACAATAAGGTATTCATTCTCCAATGAAGAGACACCAATTTTAAATATTTCTTCCTCCTTCCCTTGGTGTGCCAAGGGTCTAGAACCCAAGCTGACATTTAGTCTAAAACCTCAGAATCTGAAAGGGATTTCCTTTCCTCCCTTGTTTTAGACTCGATCTCATAGATTTCCTTATGAGTATGAAACATAACTACATTAAAGTATGTGGCTTCCAAGTCATGCGAAAATATTCTTTCCCCTTGTTGGCTTAGCTAAGCCCTAACACATCCTCCCCTTATGCACCCCATTTTTTGTCTTGGTGGAATTACAGAGTGTCGAGGAGTTGACTTATTGTCACTGTAGTGATTTCCTCTACCTACATAAGAGTAAACTAAAAAAATCAACCTACCTTCTATAATACCAGGGAACCAACATACCAACTCATCACAATAACAGTAGATAAAAGACTTAGCCTTAACATAGGACCCACTAGAAAGGGTAGAGGATGAGTCTTCCTCAACCAAGGTTCCTTCACCCTTTACTATCAAAGAAGAAAAGAACAACACTAGAACCAGAAGAAATCTACACCTAGTAGAGCGAACTAGACACCAAATTACATCAACCAACACTTATCTTGCCATGAAAATAATCCAACACAATTTAAATAAATAGCGTTAATTCATTGAACACCCTTGTACATTCTTTGTTGATACTTTGAAAGTAATACGTTTTGAAAAATAATTTGTTTTTTGGATTCTTAAGATTATGTAACTTTCAAACCATAATTACAAATTTATTTATTTTTTTACTTATCATTTAGTTGCTAAAAGTTGAAGGATTTATGTTGGTAAATAATTAATTAGGTCTATTTAAATCATTTACCACTTTTGGGATTTTTGTTTTCGTGGTTTCATTCATAATTTCACTTTTTTGCAAATTGTCAATTTCAATTTTTCACACCACATGTGCACAATCAAAGGACCTAAGGTCTTTCCCCTACTAAAGTATGTTCTTTTAAAACATGTTTTCTTGGTGATATGGGTGATTTAGAAATGATTGGGAGAGCGAAATTCCTCATTTAATACACAATATGTTTGGTTCATGCCATTTGATTCTCATGATTAGGTTTTAATCATGAGGCTCTCGCTCAAGAGTGGACCTTCCCAAAATCTTGTGACGTCTTGTCACAAACAAAACCATCAAACTGAAAAACACATCATGCAAGAAACATAGCTCGT
Organism: Pinus albicaulis; assembly: GCA_034641835.2. NCBI lineage: Eukaryota > Viridiplantae > Streptophyta > Pinopsida > Pinales > Pinaceae > Pinus > Pinus albicaulis. Next base: position 877,911,956 of record CM076577.1, read on the forward strand.
TGACATATCATTTTTCTCCTTCAAAGAAAAAAATTCACATCATGTGAATATCTCCATGTACTCTTACATATTGGTGTACAAAACCATCAACCAAACACAAGTCGACAAAACATGCCTCTTCAAACAATTGATTCTCAAGTCAAATAATAGCTCATGTACAAATTTCCATATTTGTTGCATTTAAGTGTGTCAACATAACTATAACCAATCAAACTACATCAACAAAACATATGGTCTTGAATGAGGTTTTGGACTCTTTATATATAAATGTACACCATGGCAATGTATCTTATATAAAACTTTAATCCATGTGCTTAACCTTAACATTGACACAAATGGAATACAATTTTACTCACTGCTTTATGATAGAAAAATATGCGGATGAGTATTGCCCACATATACGAAGTCAAAAGGGATAGATTAAAAAGGGATGCTCTGGTCATCTATAAAAGATAAATTAAAGAAGCATGACATATTAGTAATGCAAATTAGATATGCGTACCAATTATGTTCATATAACACAACAAATAGATGATTCAATACAAATGTCACACAGAAGTCATATTTATCTCATGGGCCTTCAACTTAAATTATATATCTAGAATTACATTAAGCTATAGGAGATAAATCAAAGAAGCATTTGAATGTAAATTAAACATGTGTAATAATTATGTCCTTTAGTTCAATAAATAAATAATAATTTGCAAATGTCATATCTAAGCTATATTTCATCTAAGTAGCTTTCAATTTAAACTTATATCTAATGTTAAATTATATAAAAGAATAACAGTAATCCAAACTTCAAAATAATATTTAGAGTTAGTATAAAATGTGACATATAATTTTTCTGCGTGGAAAAACATAGTTACCGAGAGTTCAAAACTCATGCATTTGAATAGAAAGTGGGTATACGAATGAGCAAGTAGATTTTTTCTAGAAATGAGGAAGTGAAGGTTGATAGAGAGCCACACAAAATTACAAATTCATACCTTAACAAAATTGTTAGATCCTTTTAAAGAAAACATATTTAATCAACTTTCATTGAAATATATGATAAACTCAACCCATTTTTATGAAAAATAGTATACCATTTTTTACATAATTTCACATAATACAAATAGATAAATATTACTTAAGTATTGTTATAAATATTTAACTACCCATCGAGAGATGGCCAAGTGATTGAGACAGGGCATCATCACAATAAAAAACCAAGTACAAATTGTAGTAATCCTAGAATCATGCTTTACATAAGGTAAAATTAGGGAACTCATGACTTGTACTATAGATAAAAAAACATTTACCCTTACCAAAAAATATATGATAAAAATTGACAAACTACATAAGCTTAAGCTTAAGGGGATATAATCCTTCTTGCCTTCCATATAGATAATGAAAATGATTGTTCCAAGTCTCATGTTGCTTCTCATGTTATTTTATAAACCTTGATTGGAAAAAAAAATAGGAGGGCAGAAATGTAAGAAATATAAAACATAATGAAACACAACGTAAGAAATAGAGAACATAATGAAACACACACATACATATCTCTAGACAATCAACACAATTATTTTCCTAGGAAATCCTTATGGGAGACGAGCAACCCTAAAAAGTAATGATGCTCTAGACTCCCTTTTCCCTAGGAAATCCTTATGGGAGAAAAACAACACTAAAATGTAAACATGCTCTACTCTCTCTTTTCTGGTATGGAAAATATGTGAGTACAAAGAAAGAGGTAATCTCTCTAGAGTTAGCTAAGAATTTTAGCGTGTAAGGTTGCTATAAAAACTTAACTTCATACATTTTTCTCTCTAACTTCACACTCCTAGTTGTATTTTCAACTATGGAACAAAATACAATAACACAAAATGGAACTCTTATTCCTCCTAGTGGCCAAGTATTTAACGTAGCGTGATAGCCAACTAGGTGTAAGATTTGACTCCGTCAACCATTAACGAGGTTTGTGATTTTAGACCTTTTAGAGTCTTGTTAAAATTCCACATGTAGCTAGCTTGCTATGCATGAGTAATGGGGCTAAAATGACATTCTCTCATACCATGGTGGTCAACATGATAGGTCAACTTACTAAAGGCATAAATTTTGAATGAACTTAATTTGATGTTTTTCTTGCACCATTGGATATGTCTTTAAGTGTAGAATAATGGTCAAGATTTTGGCACAAGGGATAATCGTTTGACCCCCAGAAATGTCATTTAATACCTCAAAATGACTCTAAAAGGTTTTAGACCCCAATTCTCCACCCACCATTAAAATGACCCTACAAGTTGATTCTTTCAGTTTTTTCACTCTATAAGCATCAAAATATATGACAAATAATATAATTATCAAATCTAGATCATTATTTAATAATTTGTTAAAATTATGAGTAAGATATACATCATGGAATTTAAATAAATATCGTTAATTCATTGAACACCCTTGTACATGTTCCTTGTTGATACTTTGAAAGTAATACGTTTTGAAAAATAATTTGTTTATGGATTATATTTTCCACATTCTCTCAACCATATCAAAAACCTTCTTATAATATTTGAAACCTAAGGTCTTTCCCATACCAAAGTATGTTCTTTTAAAACATGTTTTCTTGGTGATATGGGCGATTTAGAAATGATTGGGAGAGAAAAATTCCTCATTTAATACATGTACAATATGTTTGGTTCATGCCACTAAGCCAAGAATTTTAAATTCAACTGACTTTTAATATAACCAACTAAATCTTGCAAAAAAAGAATAAAACAATTTATGTTAGGATTGTGGATTCAGGGATTGAAACAACACACCATGATATTTCAAATTTAAAAATAATGGTTCGAGTCCTAGGTAGCTCAGAATCCTATTTGTTTTCAAAATAAGGATGCACTCCCATTTTATTCTCATGATTAGGTTGTAATCATGAGGCTCTTGCTCAAGAGTGGACCTTCCCAAAATCTTGTGACGTCTTGTCACAAACAAAACCATCAAACTGAAAAACACATCATGCAAGAAACATAGCTTGCTGACATGTATCATTTGTCTCCTTCAAAGAAAAAAAATTCACATCATGCACGAATATCTCCATGTACTCTACATATTGGTGTACAAAACCATCAACCAAACACAAGTCGACAAAACATGCCTCTTCAAACAACTGACTCTCAAGTCAAATAATAGCTCATGTACAAATTTCCATATTTGTTGCATTTAAGTGTCAACATAACTCTACTTTCAACATCTTGCTTCATGCAACATGCACCATACTTTGAATTTGCAAAGAAATTCATGAAACATCAAAATACATGCAAGGCCTTAATTGGATAAGAAATATAACCATCTGTTAGCAAACCATTTCAATGGCGCTTCTTTTAGCTGCACTTCATCATGTGAATCATCTTGACCCTCATCGATTATGGAATCCTCTTTTCCATTCTTGTCGTTATCTCTTTCCACCTTCTTCAAATGTTGTGGATGACTTGTTGGATACAAAGTCCAACACTTGTCTACAAGGTGACCTTTCTTATGGTAATGAGTAATAAACAATTGCATCTTATTTTCAACATCATTTTCCTTGTCCAATGGGCCTTTGATTTTTTGCCTCATTTATTTAGAAAGTTTCAATGTGCATGGATATATTCTTCCAACATCTATAAACATTATGGTTATTCAAACCACAAAAGGAACATGTGCAAGTTCTTTTCTATATATTATGTGAATATTTACCATGTTTATCATAATCAAAAGCAATTTGATTAAAGGCAAATTTATACCTTGAACATTCACCGTTGTCGCCTTCTTGAGGAGGTGAATTTGATGAGGTAGTGGCTCTCCTCTGAATACTAGCAATGAGTAATTCCACGAGGAAATTCTATCAAAGTTAAAACAAATCCTTTTCATCCATATTTAATGCCTACTTTTTCAGGTGGAACACCTCCAAATTTAAGGACCACAATGACATAAAATATGTAACTTTACCTAATAGGTGTAGACCTAGAACCCCCAACTTTGCGTGACATGTACAATTGAAGATCTTATATGGTAAGCAGTGTGAGAAGAGAGTCATGGTCATTGAGTTGAGCAAGAGAAATAGTTTGGTATGACAACCTTACTTGTGATAGGTCTAGCTAGCAGGCTACCAAATTACATGGTAATGGCATTCAAAATGTGAAAATTCCCATTTCACTTGGAAATAATATGGTAGAGAAAGGTTTAGATGAAAGGAGATATCCATCTATGGTAAAGAAATCAAATAGTTCTATCAATTCCACCTTGCAACTCTAAGAGACATTGAATTAAATTTCATCTCAAGAAAGGGCTTTGAGAGGAAACTCTCAAAGCCAACCTTCATTATGGCTTTGAAACACATGGTAAGTATCAAGACTTAGCAACCTTATTTGCATAATTTTTTCTAGCATGGACCTTAATGTCATAGCCTTCTTTTGCCTAAAATGAATGCAAATTTCCTTGCAATTTGGCTTGCAACATTCATAATTCATGCTCATGGAACATGATTGTGTTGCAATTGTGATAACATCTGCTGTATGCATAAGCTTTAATAAAAAATGATCGAAAATGACATTTTTGCTCTGTTTTTTTCAAGATTTAAGGAAAATTACACCAGGTAGCTTCCAGCCTCATATGACCATCATGTCAAACTCATCTCGGGATATTGTCCAAGTAAGAGCCACTTAAGCAAGCAATCTAGTATACATGACTCTCCAATTTCAATTAGCAGCAATGACAATTCTAAGTATGGTGCAAACATTGCTCCAGATCCTCAATGGGGCATGTTTGATGACAATAATTTGGGGAGTGAGAGAGGGAGATGGTAGGAGAAAAAATTCAAGGAATCCACGGGAAATTGAAAAATATATAACTAATAAGGTGGAATACATTTGTAACCTAAGAGAGAAACCTGTTAGGAAATGGGTGAAGTTGGTATTACACACCCAATTGGACAACCTCGAGGAGAAAACATTTCTGCCACTTTATTTTTTGGCATAACCTAGTAAGTGTTATTCACTAGCATGTATTTTGTAAAGGCCTTGACCTAGTTCCCATTCAACTCCATCCACCAGGTTGTAGAGGATTCCAAGCCTAATTTCATGAAAAGTAAGTTGGGGATGATCACATTGACCTGCTTGATGACGTGTCTATGAATATTAACTACCTTGAACTATTTTTTTGTGTAGGGAAAGAGACACATTCCCATGTCTGAGCATGAAAACATTCTTTGATATTGTTAATGCCTCTAGTGTTTACTTCTACAAGTTCTATAGGCAGAGTCTGTAAAGGGCCGGGTAGCCTCTGGATCTCATCTTTTATGAAAGGTGACATATCTAGTAAATGCCCCTACAGTCAATCTCTGGAATGGATCTAAATAGAAGTTCTTCATTTTAATATCCGTAAAACACAACAACTTTAAGGTAAACTATGTACATGTGCCATTTCTCCCACAAACTAAAGTGTATAAGTAGTAAATTTTATACCAATTGTGCTCCCACCATGTAAAGCGCAATTTGGTGAACTTATCATTTTTATAATATCTTTTTCGATTAAATTTAGTTTCACACATGATCAATTATTGCTTTGAAAGTTGTGTTATACATAATTTGTGTACACTAAATTACAAATTGATTTTTTGAAATCTATTTTGTGTAAATGTCGACCAATAGATATATATCATGGAGGATGAACGACGAAGATCAGCTAAATCCCATATGGAGGTTCAGGGATCGGGGGATGTTCACGGTATTTAAATATAATCTTAAATCTCCATACATACATGTGTACATATGGAATTGATTTTTTATTAACTTTGTGAGTTAAATTAGTTGTTAATAAGTTTCATATTTTAATTTTTAGGAGGTAAGAGGAGAAGGGTTTCTACTCCATCCATGGAGCGTGGCCATGGTTCAACTGATCGAGGTATGAGTGGTAGCAGGTTGCGTGAAGGGGGTGAAATTTATTCCCCTGAAGGCCAATCAACGACTGCTGGTTCTCAATAGGGTCATTTTGGGTCTAGTTCTCAGCAGGGTCATGCTGGAGAAGATGTTAACCAACAACATCAAGGTTGCCATCAATTTAAATATTTTTTCATTAAATTTGTACAACTTTTTTTACACGTGTTTTTTCTAATATACAAAATTTTATATATATTGACGCAGAGGCTGAAAATGTTTGAACTAGTGGTCAAAATAGACGCAGGGCAGCCTGCTACATTCAAGAAGAAGGCTATCAACCCAGCACAACTTATCCAGCCGAGATTATTGATATACCATGGGAAACGAACATGGCGGAATGCACCTTACAAAGGTGTGAAAGACTTCATGCAAAATTGCAAAGATATCTCGTGGCTTTGTCTCTACCAACTGAGATTCGACAAAGCCTTGAAATAGTTACACATTCATTGGGTGAAATGGTAAATGTGTACAGAAATCTTGGGCCAACGACTGATTCATTTGTAGAAATGATGAGAAAGAGAAAAGAAACAGTGATGGGTCCCGATAAATGGGAGGACATAAAACAAAAAGTTACAAAAGAAGTGGCCAAGTCAATGTTTAATTATAAGGAAGGGCCAAAAAGAAAAATGTTGAAGGTGCAGTATTTCAAGCACCCAGACAAAGCTCGTTATTTGTATGATAGGCATCTTGCGGCCTATGGAAGGCTTCCATGGAACGATGAGGTTCCTATTTATTTTGCACAAATGTTTTATGCAGAATTTTTTTTGGGTATGAAACCCAACTACAATGACCTTCCTTCAGAATTTTTTGGCCCGGGGAAAGGTCGATTATATGATCGTAAGGGCGCTAAGCGAGATGTGGAGTTGCCTCGCCCTGAGCCGCCATTGGTGAGTCAACCGTTTCGAGTCGAAACTCTGCGATCAGAGATGGATGCGACTTCTCAAATAAGTCGAGAAGCAAGGGATGTTATGATCGACAATGTTCATAGCAGATTGAGTGGAGTCGATCTTTGTTTAAATCGACAAAGAGCACGTGAAAATGCATGTGCCAATTTTGTTTATTGTACAGATGAGGAGATTTACAACATGAATGTTGAAGATCTCTGAACATATGCAATAAATTGTCGCAATGGTTTGCAAGACCTAATTTTTCATGAGGAAGAGGGCACCGGAACGGTATGTGTTAGTGACCTTAGGGTTTGAAATTATTTTTACATATACATGTGTAAAATTTGTAATAAATACATGTGTATGTACATGTATACATTTATTTTTATGTGTACATTAATCTAACAAAAATGTATGATTATATGTTAAAACACCATTTGCAGTTCTCAGGCATGATGCGTGACGAAAATGTTAATATCACGTTCGGGACCTCCGGTTCAAACGATGCAGATGGGTCTGACCATCATGATATGTTGGCAAATGTTAGTGTTTTTTAAGTGACTCTAAAATAAATAATTGTTGCCACACATGTACATGTATGTATATATATAATTTGATAAAATGTTTTAACAGGTACCGATTCCGTGTGATGTTTTTGGGATGGCGGTACATTCTTCTTCCTTAGGAGATATACCTTCTACTTCATTGGGAGATGAGCCACAAGTATGGAAAATTTTTCACAAGTTTAAAATTTATGTTTAAAAGTTATATATATATATATATATATTCTACCTCAAAAAGTTCCATTAAAAATTGAGATATATATATATATATAGAGAGAGAGAGAGATCTATATTTTGAGTTATTTAAATTTTTTTGAATTTAGGTTCCTATAGAATATTTCTTTAATTCGGGGACTCTAGCGACGGAGATAGGAACATCCACAGCATTTGAACAAGTTGTCTTTAGTTCCTTTTTTTAATATTATTGAAAATAAGTTTATATATGTACATGTGCATTTTCATTTGAATGTTTTTAATATATATATATATATATATAACTGTACATGTATATTGTACAGTTTACCACTGCACATGTTCCTATGGGAGAACCTGTTCATCAAATGGAGAGGGAACCTTATGAGGTATTGCATGATTTTTTTGTTATATTTTGTTTTTTACATGAATTTCTAGATATATATATTCTCATTCATTTTTAAAACATCAAATTTTAATGTTCAAGTACATGTGCATTGTGTATGTAGGTTTCCCATTCACAGGATAGGGCGCGGACTGAGACCCTAGTAGGGAAGACGCTAGATCCATCTCCATTTGATGGACATGATTTACAGTAGATTTGATTTCAAAATTTAGATGGTTTTAAAATTTGTTAAACTTGATACAGTTTGATACTTGTGAGATTTACAATTTTTGGACATATTTTACTACATTGTTAATATAATTTGTTTTATTTAATTTTTGGATGGTTTTAGTACTTTTGGCATGTGAATGTGAAGTAATGTTGTCATCTATAAATTAATGTTGTCATTTGAACTACATTTGGCATGTTATGTAATGACATGTGTTATAATTTTTTTTGTTTTTAAAATTTAAGTTTTGGATGCTTGGAGTACATTTGGTATGTGAAGTAATGTTGTGATCTATATTTTTTTGTTAAATTAAAAGTTGTTTTGGATGGTTTCAATCTACATTTGGCATGTGATATTTAATGTTAAATGTTTTTGTTGGATAGTTGAATTATAATTGGCATGGCATGTGAAGTTTTTAAAGCTCAAGTTTTGGATGGTTTCAATCTACATTTTGCATGTGATATTTAATAAACTTTAAATGTTTAATGTTTTAATGTTGCACAATATATAATCAAAAGGTTTTTAAAACTTAAAGTTTTGGATGGTTTCAATCTACATTTGCACATGTGGTATATAATGTTAAATATTTCTATTGGATCTAGTTGAACTATAATTGGCATGGAATGTGAAGTAACGATCTATATATAATTTGAAGTTTTTTAAACTCAAGTTTTGAACGGTTTCAGTCTACATTTCGCATGTGATGTTTAATGTTTTAATGTTGCACGATATATTATCAAAAGTTTTTAAAATTTTAAAGTTTTGGATGGTTTCAATCTACATTTGGCACATGTGGTATATAATGTTAAATGTCTCTATTGGATAGTTGTTCACTATAATTGGCATGGCATGTCAAGTAATGTTGCACAAATCCCTTTTGGATGGTTGAAGTACATTTGGAATTTTAAGATTGCTTTTGATCTCTCCATGTAGTTTTGTTTGAATGAAAAAATTTCCAATAGGAAGAACATGGCTTTTCAATGCAACTAACCATGTATCAATTGAGCTCTAATTGAAAAAAGAGTTTAAAGAAGTAGATATATGTACAAATTATCCCTTTAATTTTGATTGGAAATATAAGTCTAGTACATATATATGTTTGTTGAATTTGGGTCAATGTCATTAATGCACTCAAATAGGTAGCATTGTCGATTTATTTACATTGTTGAAACTTTTTACCAAAAAATCCAACTAGTTTTTCATCAATGCACATAGAAAAACTACTTGGAACAATTAATTGTGCATTCTAGAACATATCTATCCAACACAAGTAACATTTTTCATCAATGCACATAGAAAAACTACTTGGAACAATTAATTGTGCATTCTAGAACATATCTATCCAACACAAGTAACATTTTTCATCAATGCACATTGAACATATCCGACCATTGGACAAGCAGATTTTGTACTAGATTTTCAATCAGGATTAGAGATGTGGGTCAAATCCCACCAAAAGTCGGAGAAGTGCTCCGAGTCTCTTGTCCGAAAGGAATTTTCGTACAAAACTATACTACAGATGATTTATTTACATTGTGTCCATACTGTTTACCAGAAAATCCAACTATTTTTTCATCAATGCACATAGAAAAACTAGTTCCAATTAATTGCATTCTAGAACATATATATTGAGTACGTAAATAATTTTTCATCAATGCACATAGTAAAACTAGAACAATTAATTTCATTCTAGAACACACACACACACACACACACACACACACACACACATATATAACATTTTTCATCAATGCACATGTATAGAAAAGCTACTTTCAGTTGATACTAGAGCACGTGCTTGTACCAAAACAATTTGTACATGTGCAAACACTTGCAAAAATAACATAAGCAGCTCAATTTTTAGTTGAGTACTGGAAGTTCTAAAACATATTTAATCCAAAGAGAATAAATTGTTGGAAAATTCACTCAAAAAAATTCTAATGGAATTCCATCTTCAATAATCCATTCATGATCGGATTTTGACATTTTCCATCTCTTAATTTTTGATTTTTTCTTTGATTGAACTTCTATCAACTTTATGCGTGCTGCACACACCAAGTGACTATATTGACAACTTATGGAATCAGGTTCATAGTCTTCAAAGTAAACAAAGTCTCCACTTTGATGAGTTTGTCTGAAAAAATAACCTTTCAGTATAATAGACCCTTTGTCATATTGAAATCCATGATCATTATAGTTTTGTAATAATTTCATTTTTCGTTCAGTGCAACGCATCAAATAATACTTCACATTTTCATCATTGTCAATAGGTGCAATTACAGCAAAAACATCTCCTGCACAATAAAATAAATTTTACAAAATTATGCATATTTAAATTTATTTCTAGATCTTTAAATCATTAGAAAGTAATTCAAATGTTACCTTCTCTAACAAGATCAGAAACTCGATCACCATTGGATGATATTGTAGTTTCCTCTGATTGCATTTCTTCAAACATTGCAACAAACATTTTTCCCTTTGTATTTAGCTCTGTATGTTTCCAATCATTCACATACATTTTGTTTTCACAAACGTCATTGGATTTTGTGTTGTCTATGCAAAATTCAGAAAAACAAGAATATTTTCTTTTATCCAATGCAAACACATTTCTGGACGACTTTGTTTGAATTGAATGCAATTTTCGAGTCCCTTTTATTGTTTCAACGTCATTTCCAATTGATCTATCTACGTCTTCGATTCAAATATGCCAGAAAAACCTTTATATGGAAAATTAGAAGAAGAATTTGTAAATATGATATCAAAATACAATCAAAGATAATCATTGCATGATAAATGTACAATGTTTAAAATTATATTTCCAATATAAATTAAATTGAATGTACCTTCGCACTTCCCTTGATGGGTTAGTCTCATGGCTTAGAGCAGCGATGCACCATTGAACAACTTCTTTAGCGTTCACAAGTCGGCTTGCAGAGGGGTTCATTTGATATCTTTGAAGTGCTCGTTTTATGCATGCTCCTGCACCGTCATGTTCTCCTTTTCCATGGCCAGTCTCAAAGAAATTCCAACAATGTTTAATGGAGGTTTTCTTATGAAGACGACACAACCAAAAAAATGATCGTGCAGATTTGAATTGACCTGCGCATCCGTCTGACCATATCCAATGTTCATTGAATGTTATTCCACGATTTTTCAATGAATCGTAAATTTTTCCAAAACAATGTTGTACAAAACATGTATCATGCGTACGATCGTCACTGATATAAAAATGATATTCTTTAATGATATGTCGATTTTCACTCGTTCTTTCTATATGATCGACATTTTGTTCAGCATGTCTATATAGAATATGAACGAGCATGGAGACTTGGTCAGAGTGATAGTATTCACTCTAAATTTCTTTTTGTGGAGCAAATGTGTAGTTTTCTGCAAAATCAATCACTGACAAAATGGTTCCTGGTGGAAAAAATTCACGAGATTTTTTGAATTGCAAGTCTTGCCATCGAGCTCTATGGGAATGCATGGTGTATTTGTAAATTTATGCTTCAAACTTTCTCAAAAAGTCTATTAGAAAAATTTCGTCTTCTCGTAATTCGATTCTTTTAACACTATCTGCACCTTGAATCGATGTACTGGTATATTCATATCTCTTCCATTTCACTTTCCTGTTGGACAATGATTGATCATTTATATCAATACGATATTTGTTTTGAAATTTAGTCAAATTTCCACAATCATTGCATTTTTTACCACCAACACATTTCTTTTGTAAAATAGTTCATCGCTTTCTCTTTCACATAGAATTTGAGATATGAATTCACGGATAGTGGAAGGAGGAGGTGAATCCTTCCATAATGTTCTACCGAAATCAAGGAATGTGTCATAATATAACTCAAATTCCACATGATAATGACAACAACAAGTGTCGCGTACGGTGATAGGTTTTACATACCATGGTTTTTGTTGAACAAAAGCATTGAGTGAAACATGAATTTGATGATTCTCTTCTTTGAACTTGTTGAATAACTCTATCTGAGTGGTTTCCAAGAAATATTTTTCATGTTCTTCGTACTGATTTTGTGCTATTCTTCTTCGCATCACATGCCTTGCAGTTGGCGAAACACGCGAATTGTTCTTCCAATATTCATATATTATTTTTTTAACATTTTCTCCAAGTCTATCTTTGTATGGTTGCCTACAAATATCTCTCCAACAAGCGAGTTCATCATTTACATCTATTTGCAGCCGAAATTTCCGATGTTTGTGCAAAGTTTTTCGCGAGGTTCCCAGTGCTCGTGCCATAGATGTTACCAAATGATTCTCTTGAGTACTTGATGAAACCATTGCCATCTGTATTCCTCTACGTACAATTGAAACATATTTCTCTCTAGATCTCTTAATTGACTTTATAGCACTACTCATATTTTTTATCACATCTTCCTTCATTTTTTTTATCTTTGGTTGATTTTCGAATACCCAATAGTGTCGTAGCTTCTTTTAATTTTCTTAATGATAGGAGACCTTTCAACATTTGAGCCTGAACTGTCACCCGCTCATTTAAGAAATACTTTTCAAAAATGCAGTTAACACGATATCGTATAACATGGTCAGGGTTTTTATCTCCATATGTGTGAGTGTCAACATTTTCTAACATCTCATTATCGATAGTGATTTCATCTGTACATATTCGAAAAAATAGTACATATTCAATAAATAACTAAATTAATAAATATATCTATAATTTCAATGATATGTGCATATATATATATACCTTGTGATTCAATTTCTTTATTTGGATTTCTTTCAATATTTTCACCATCTTCAATCATTGGTTCAATATCTCTTTCACTTTCTCTTCAAAATTTTGTATCTCATCATCAATGTTTTGAGGAATATTTCTCTTTGTTTACATTAAACAAAATATATTTCAAATCAGTTCATCAAATAAAAATTAAGCTTCACATTTTACATTAGGAATCAATGGGCCAAGATAATACGATGAATCACATATACATAATGTGCCTAAAAAACATAGGTAAGGACCAAATGTAATAAAAACTCGAGTACGTGAGACATAATTCCTCAAGTTGACATGGGGAGGGAAATGAAACCAAAGAAGCTCTCATCAACATGAAAGGGCTCTCAAGACCTGAGTGGGTCATCTAAAGGAGACATGCATGTTGTGGGCCTGCAAGTGGCCGGAACCAAACCCATCAAATCTACGAAACTTCATTTGAGGCTCTTTTGAGGATTGATCATAATATGGGATCATCGGGGAATGTGAAGGGATACTCAAGGGCACCGCTCATGAGGTCTAAAACATCTCACACACACTCGAGAATCACCGGTATCATCTGCTGCATCCCTGAACCATCAAGTATACAGATCTCGATCATGCTGTAAGGAGTTGGAGCTAAGAAAAAATCAAGTCAAAGGGCAATAAGGAGTCCCTTTGCTTGATCCGAGGCACTGAACAAAAGTGGAAGATGGAGCCAAGGTACACCACCCTCTAGACTTGTCTTCTGGAATGAATGATTTAATATCGATAGAAGGAGGTCCACCATAGGTGAGGAATTGAGGTGTCCTCAGCTAAGGCACGAGGGAACATAGTAAAGCGACTGGCAGACTGACACTAGGGATGATGATGGTGTTGGCAATATGATGCAGAGTGTTGTCCTTGATGGCAACCCACTGAATGAAGATGAAGACATGATATTGTTGGCATGTGTTGTCCTTGATGGAAATACACCTGATGAAGTTATTCTTGACTTGATGGACTTGGTAAATGATGTAAATCTGATGTGAAATGATGTTAGTTAGCAATATGATGCTGAGTGTTGTCATTGAATGGAAACCCACTTGATGAAGAAGATGGCAACTTACTTGATGAAGTTGTGCTTGATAGAATATGTTCTTGATGAAGTAAATCTGATGTATCTACAGTGAGTACAGAAGGGAATGAAGAAAGAAATTCATTTTGTGCTAGATCTATGATAAAAAGAGTATGTCTCAAGGCATACGCGGATTTTCCTAGGAGAAGTCGCGTATGCATGCGGGAAACAACGTTCCAAGTCGTGTATGGGCAAAAGCGCTCAAAAAGTGCAAAACCAGGGGTAACCACCATGGTATTGACCCATTGTATTGGGTAATGTTTCGTCTAAATGACCCCGTCCAGGAATACCATCGGAAGTAATGTAGTTTTGGGCTCATGGTATTGTTTTGGCTCATGGTATTGAAAAAGGGGCTCATGGTATTGAAAAAAGGGTAAACCTATATAAAGAGAAGAAATTCATTGTGCAAATCATGAGTGTGGGAGCAAGATGTCTGAGCTTGAATGAATACTTCTCTGTGAAGTATATCTGTATGGAAAGGGTAAAGGTTTGATGATAGATCTGAATCTATGATGCACCTATGAAGAAATTATGAAGCGGGATATCTAGATCTGAAATGTATCTGTATTTGCTAGATCTGTTTATGGAGTGATTAGATCTGTGATGAGGCGAACATCTGTCTGAAGTAAAGGGTTTAAATCTGAACTGAATGTCTGATCTGAAGAAGTATGCTGCTCTATGATGGTTGAAGATCTATACGCTACTTCGCCGAAGAGGAAGCGCGTATATATGCGGCTTCGCTGAAGAGAAAGCGCGTATGCGCAATGAAATATATACAGAGGTATACGCTGGTTTATGTGAATGGAAGCGCGTATATACGCGACATCAGTGAAAGGAAAGCGCGTATGCAAACTAGGGTTTGCTGAAGTCTGTGGTAAGAAATGTCTGATCTGTTCTGCTGGTTTACTGATATCTGTCAGTGAGTTATATGTATCTGTTTTATGGTTGACTGTGCTTAAAAGTATGGAGTGGGTCCAGTCTGAAAATATGATGAAACGTGGCCTGCAAGTGGTGTCCTAAAGGATGCTTTGGATCCAGTGTGAAAATTGATGAAACGTGGTCCATATTGGTGCTGAGGGTTGTAGCCTTCAGTCAGGGGGTTGTAGCTCCCTTCCAGGTGAGGCTGGTAAACGAGATCAGGGGGTCGTAGCTCCCTTCCAGGTGAGGCTGGTAAACGAGATCAGGGGGTCGTAGCTCCCTTCCAGGAGAGGCTGGTAAACGAGTCAGGGGGTTGGAGCTCCCTTCCAGGAGAGGTTGGTAAACGAGCGTAGGTGGGTGCCTGCGTGCTGGTAGGAGTCTGCACCAGCACATATGTTGTAAGATGTTTTCTCTATAATAAAATATTGAAGGCTGAGCAACTGCAGCGGTGGTTTTCTCCCGTCTTGGGTTTCCACCTAAAATCCTGGTGTTCATGTGTGATGCTTTATGTGATGATTTATTCTGTTCTTGCTACACATGTTTACTGTTTACTAAACATCTAATGAATGAATGATGGACCTATACATGTGAAGAATTAATTTCATAATTAGATCTCTGTGCATATGCTAAGCCATTAAAGTGGTATCCCATGTATACTTTATTTGTACTGAAGGCAATGTGATGGGTTTTAAGGAATGAAAAAGTAAATAAGTTTTGAATATGCAAGAAGTATTGATTCCCCCCCTCTCAGATTTTTCCCAATGATAGGGATATAAAATAAGAGGTGGATGGGCGAATTCCCTTGTCATAGCATAATATGCATGGTTGACCTAGCAATGACTGAATTGATTCTGGAGGGGATGGTCAATTACTTAGACGGAGGCTTTGCACAGACGAAATAGTATAGATGGAGGAAAAAAGGATAAAAAAATAATGAATGTGACTAAAATATGGATGGAATACTGTAACAAGAATCAATGGGACTCAAAATAGACTCCATGAATGCAAGGGTGACTCATCTCATATACTCTGATCAAGGGTGACTCGATGAGGCTGCCACATGAGATAGGCCCAGGGGGACCATAAAAAAATGAGTAAATAATGGTTACGCATGATGAAAATCAACACATGATTCGACAAGTGCCAAGGAAAAGTGGTACCAAAATACACATAGCTCATATGAAGAAATTCAGTTTTAATTGATGGCAAAGTGAAACTTCGTGGATAAAATGGCTTCCAAGTGAAGTGTCAAATTACCAAAAACAAAGGAAGATCCATTATAGAAATCAACGAGAGTCTTCCAATGGAGCTAAAGTTTAGTCAAATCGAGCTACATTTTGGTCACAATGGGTGACAAAAAACTATGGTTTTTCCTATAAAAGGGCTTCTTTCCTCCAAATCCAATTCATTTGCATAGTGAGTTGTGGAGAATCTAGAGAGGAGGAGAAGGACCTAAATCTTGTGGAGATCGTAGCAGAAAAATCGACCATCAAAATCAGGATCTGCGAGCTGGAGGTAGGTGGCATAATCTTACTCTTACGATGGCATTAATGCTTCTTGGAAGTATGGTTCCTAGTGAATAATCAAGGTAATAAAGGAATATAGGAATGAATTACTAGAGAAGGTCTAGGGTCATCCCCTCCCACCAAGTCGAACATGGGGACTAGGTGGTAAGTGTGGTATTACATAGAGTAGAAAATTTGAAGATATGGTATCAAGCATCTACGATATGTGAGGTGGATATGGCTCATCGGAGAGGTCGGTAGGAAAAACTATCCAAAGAATGAAAGTATAATCAACCATACCTATATCAATGGGGTCTAGGCCGAGACTTATGTTAATCAAGTGAGAAGGTGGCTAGGGGTGACATCATGTCCCCAAGCATGAGATACTTCACCCAAGAATATGTGATGGAGGGGACTGATATGGAATGCAAAGGTGGGAATGATACCCCTATATAGAGGATTTTGTGGAGTGCCATTATGTTCCAAGTGCTCAAATAAGGGATTCAAGTAGTCGGTCTGAATGACACAAGATCCTCTAAACGATGATGAGTAGATGGAGGGGCATATGTTCCCCCCATTTTTGTATGTAGCATGTTATGGGCATGTCATATGTTTTTAGAGTAGTGGACTCCAAACACATTTTGATGATGTGGTTCACCATTTGCTGATATTTATGGTTGCCTTCTTGTATGTGATAAATGCCAATCTAGAATGTTATTGTTATCTACATAGTGATTTTGGGCTCTAGGAACATGACTGAAAGAAATGAATTCAAATTCATGTGCCAAAAGCTTAACTCGTAGATATTTTATAAATAGGACACGATTATGCACATGATAAACACCATTCAATTGCATGACAATTAGTACGGAATCTCGATGAACATGATGATGATGGATGTGATGATCAGGGGCATCAACTAACAAACCTATCAAAAAATCATATTTAGTTTGGTTATTAGTGACAGATCCAATGTATAAGTCGTTGAAGTGAACTAAATAATGTAGAGGGGTGAAAATGGACCAAGATGACAAGGCTAGATTCCTGGAGAAGCGACTCGCACCATTGGCATAACCGACATGAGGTGTGGATTATGGATCCATCTGAAATATGCAAGAAGACAACATATGAGATGATGGAGGGGAATGAAATCTACCTAAATGCAGAAAAGAAAAATATAGACACATTTCGATTGGAAATTCTATGGGTAAAATTTCTTAAGGTAGAGTGCATTGTGCGAGGGTTAGGAAGTAGTTGGCCTTCGAAATCCTCTAAAAAGTATGCCCCCTTGAAAAAACACTTACAGAACATGTAAGGACCTAGACATAATGATTCAAACTTCCCATGCCCCAGAACATCATGGGCTTGGTCATAAATAAGAACAAAGTCACCTTCGTGAAAGGTATGAGGGTGGATTTTACGGTCACACTGATATTTGGTGCACTTTTTGGCCGCTTCAATGGTTTTAAATGCAACACAACAATCTTCATTGGCGCACTCAAGAATGATAAGTCATTCTAATGGTTGGGTGTCCAGTAGGATTTTGACGACAAGGTGAAGGGAGGAGATTTCACACTTGATTGGCAAGACTGCCTCTTCTCCAAAAGAACAGGTGAAAGGAGTAAACCCAGTGGCAGTTTTAACAGAGGTTCTATAGGCCCACAAAGTAGGGAAGGCATGATGTGCTAGTTGGTCTTGTGTTTATTCACCGTCTGCTGAAGTATGGTTTTAAGGATTTTTTTTACTACTTCAACTTTGCCATTGCCTTGGGTGTAACAAGATGATGAATATTGATGTTCAAATAACAACAGAGAGGATATCTCACGCCAAATATCATCTTCAAAGTCTTTCCATGGTCAGAAACTAATTGTTTCGAAACCCTGAATCAAGCGATAACATGGTTAAAAAAGAATAGGGTGTAGTAGCCACGGTGTTATTGAACGTAGTGATGGATTCATCCCATTTGGTAAAATAGTCGATGACTACGATAATATACTTGTGGTTATTAGCAGATGTGGGTCAAAACTCCATGAAGTCAATAGCCCATTTATAGAAAGGACTGACTGCGATGAAGGGATGGAGGGGAGAAGGTAGAGCTCGGGCCTTAGGCGCAAATAAATGGAAATTGGGACAATGTTTGACTACCTCAATGTAGTCACTGAAGAGAGAAGGCAAAAAGTAATTGACACACATGATTTTCTTGGAAGTGGTCAGAGATGACCACCACAAGTGCCACCATGGTAGGAATTGAGAACTTTCTCAGCTTTAGCATGTGTGAGACAATGATGAAGGATAGTGTCGACACTGCGACGATAGAGATCATCATCGATGAGGAGCTAGCGAGGGCTTGATGTCGAATACGTCGTCGAGCATGACAATTGAGACGGGGGGTGAATTTATGGGTTCGAAAATAAGTGAGGATGTCTCCATACCAAGGATCATCCGAGATTTTGGAGAAAAAGTGTTCATATGGAATATCATCATTGACCGACAGATTTGACGTACACATAGGAAATTTGGAAATGAATTCACCAAGGTCCAAACCTTTCTTACTCTTGGGTGTGAAAATTTTGATACTAAATTATTGAAGAATTCCGATACAATGGGCGTACTTACGATTGATAATCCGTCAACTCAACAGGAAGGCCATGGGGTTGGAATTGGTCACAACTCTAGTGGTACTCATAACCATATAATGATGAATATTTTGAACAAAGAACACTACGACTAGTGCCAACTTTGATTCATGTGAATAGGACATAGGGGGAACGTTGAGGTTTTTACTGACATACTATATGTCATGCTCATGTCTCGTAGCATCTTCTTGGATTAGGACCCCGACGACCGAATAGGTGGAAGCTGAGATATATACGATGAAGTCCCTTTCAAAGTTAGGTAGAATGATCAAGGGAGTGGAAGTGAGAGCATGTTTGAGGGCATCAAAAGTCTATGGAGATTGGTCTTCCCAAATGAATGGAATGGTAGATCGAAGGATTCTAAGAAACCCATGTGCAGTGGTGGCATAATCAGGGAAAACCAACGAAGAAATTTTGCTTTGCCTTGAAGGCTTTTTAATTAGTGAAGGGTACGAGGAGGTGGAAGTTCGAGAATGGATTGAAATTTGAGAGGGTTGAGCTTTGTACCATCTTTGGAAACAATTAAGCCCAAAATTTGGTCGGGAGTAACGAAAAAGACAAACTTAAGGGGGTTTAGGTGAATATTATACTTGCGACATCGGAGAAAAATGGTACGCAAATCATGAATGTGTTGCAACCAAAGGCTAGAACGAGCAGTGAGATCTTCAAGGTATGCAAGGATAATATGAGCCAAGTCATGGAAACAATAAGACATGGCACGCTGAAACGTGACCCCAAAATTATTTAAACCAAAAGGCATGAACCTATAGGAGAAATTTCCCAACATGAAAGCAGTTTTAAGATGATCAAAATAAGGGATACTTATTTGGTTATATCTAGAGAATCTAGCAATAAAGGAAAGAAGCTCATGCCCCACACACTCATTAATGATTTGGTCAATGAACATGGTGAGCCCTGGTATTGCACCAAGAGTGCTGCAACTCCCAGGGGCTCCCTTACTTTACTTTATCAACTCGTGGTTCGTACAAAATTTGAGGTGACAATTACGAAAGGGTGATATTTCTAAGGGTTCTAAGTGAAGTATGTCACACTTCAATGAAACTAAACTAAATTACAAAAAGGAAATGACAGAAGGAAACTAAATTAAATTGATGAAAAGAAATGACAGAAATAAAACTAATTTAATTTGTAGAAAAGGAAATGACTGAAAAGAAACTAAACTATATTGCTGAAAAAGAAATGGAAGAAAGGAAACTAATTCTAAACCACACTTAACTTGGCGAATCGGCTAAATACACTATATTTATCCTATGGTATATCTAACATGCTTCTATTCATGCAACTAATCTATCCAAGAATTATTTCTAATTAAAAATATTTTTGCTTGGAGGAAATAAAGGGGCTAAAGAGGCTAATAGAGGGCTTAACGCATGAAATGAGGCTTAGAAGTGGGAAGCGAGGGTTAAAACCTTATAATATGGAAGAAACGGCTTGGGAGTGGAAATGAATGGAAAAGTGCGATGGCGGAGTGCGATGGAGGGAAAGAGCTGCGATGTGCGACGTCGCAATCGCAACTTTGCAAGTTTAAATGGATAGCAGTAAGGACTTAATGGAATAAACTAAATGGTGCGAAGTGTGAAGTGCGATGAGGGATTTGGCAGGTCACAAATTCCAATATCACAAGTTTAAATGGATAGCAGTAAGGAATTAACAGAATGAACTAAAATGTGCGAAGTGTGATTTGCGTTGCGGTAACGGTTGCAAGCTACGATATGCGATGTGGTAAGTTCAGCGAAGTGCGATTTGCGATAGGATAAAATTTGCGGGATGCGATTTGCGATGCATGATGTGGCGGAGTTATCACATCGACGAAATAAGCAGTGAGTGTTATGCAAAAAGGTAAATGATGTGATTTGCGATTTCGCAATATTGCAAGTGCAAGAACAAGCGGTAAGTGTTTAAAGGTAAAATCTAAATGGTGCGAAGTGTGATCGATGATGGTGACATGGTGGTGGGACCGAAAGTGGGGCGCGATCGCAATATCACAATCGGACAAAACATCGGTAAGTGTTAAGGGTAAAATCTAAATGTTGCGACGTGCAATTGCGATGCGGCGGAGTTGTGGTAAGTCTCGAAAGAAAAAGGGAAAAGGCTGGGTGAGTGATTTGCGATGTGGCTAATATCGCAATCAGCGTCGGGAAGCGGTAAGTGTTAATGGAAGTAAATTGAACACTGCGAATTGAAAATTGCGATGTACGATAGCGAGAAGTTCGAGGAGGAAAGGCATAAGACGAGTTTCAATGGTTTTTTTTCAAGCGTTTAGCGTTAAATGAGTAAGGCGACCGTGACTGATAGAAACAAAGGAATAAGGCGAGCCAGAGGTTTTAAGTGCTTTTATGGAAAAAGGTGTGTGCAACATTTAAATAAGAGGAAAAGGAGGGGAATGGAGGTGAAAAAATGATGTTTAAGCCGTGAATATGGAGATGGAAAATGAAGCAGGAAGCACCACGAAGCTGCTCTAGGGTGTTGACATTAATTCTGGCAAACAAACCTGCAGATTCATGCACGGGAAAATAGAAAAGAATGCATGATAAAACAACAAACATAAAGCAATTTTTGGGTCTGTGGGAAGGTTTACCCTCCTCGAGCTCTATTGAAAAAGATGAGAAGGGAAGTCTAGATCAATAGCTTTTTGGTTTTTATGCTATACTCTATTACTCACAACCAAATAAAAACTACAACAACATACTGAAAGCAAGAACTAAGTAACAATGAAACTAACAGAAGCAAAACTAATTTGAATGACAGAAAGAAAGCTAGCTTAATGGCAGAAAGGAAAAAGATAGTAAGAACAGAGAAGTTGAGGCACATGGGTTGGGGCCTAACCCACGAGCCCAAATCTCTAGAATTGAATCAGTAAAATGGAGTCTGTCTACTCATTGCATTCAAAAATGAAATCTTATTACATCCCGAAGGTCTTAAAACAACAAAATCCTAATATCTTGCAGCAAAAGTTCTAAATGGAATCGAATCACCGAATAACTAACTAACTCCTTCCTAGCTCTAGCTCTGCTCTATTTATTCTATAGGGCAACTACCAACAACTCCCTTGAAAATGGTGATTGAGACCACTTTTACTCCAAATAAACATAGATTGAGTGCTGTTTGTCTTCAGTTGCTTGGATGCCTCTTGGAATTCAATTTTTTGGAGACTCCAAGTGAAGTATGGCTTGAGTGCACTTGGTCTCGAGTTTCTTGGTTGCCTCTGGAATTCGAATTGCTAGAGAGGGATCTCATGAGGATCCTTTGGCTGCCTTTGAGAGTTAAGAAGGGTGGAAAATCCCCTTGAATCTCTCCACGATCTCTCCCTAATTCCCTAATGTTGTGCTCATTTATTCTCCAATCCTGATCTTCCAGTGGCAAGGAGCAAGTCCCTAAATCATCTCCTTCTCCAAATCTGTATAATCTGCCAAATATTTCCACAATATTCTACAAAAATAACAAATATTAGGCAAAAATGTGCAACTACCTTTAATCCTTCCTAGGAACATATTAAAGCATAATAAAACATTATTAAGTGCAAAAGGAGATATTTAATATATCCTTTTATTTACATAAGGAATGTAAATGGGCCTAAGAAAGGTTAGATGGGCCTTATTTTATGTCAATTTAGAAGCCCATCATTACCCCCCTACTGAAACTGTTGCTCATCCTCTGAGCAACCTATTCATCCTCAATGCCTTATGGTTCTTCCTACATGCTGGCTTATTTCATTTTCTGTTTCTGGGGCCATGCACTGCTCTTCTGCTAATATTCTTGCTATTCTTCTTGCTGCAATGCTTCTTGTAGGTGCTTCATGGAGGTCCTAAAATGCCTTAAGAAAATATATTCTGCATACCAAGAGGTGGTGGGTCCACCTTTTATTCTATTTTTTTTTCACCTTTTTTTTATTACATGAAAAATAAACTTAGAGTTATTTTTCTGTTAACTGAGTTCACCCTTGGTTACCCCTTTGGTACTCCTTGTCTTTGATTATAATGAACTGCTTATTGCCCACTTTATCAAGTCCTTTTTAATTTTGTCTTGTTTCTTTTCTTGGTGGAAAAAGTGAGGCTAGTTGCTAGATAAGGATGAGATTGCTCTACTACTGATTTTGGTTATATAAAAAAATTTCCCTCTCAGAATTTTTAATGTTTTATTAAGCTAAAATAGATTCGAAGAAAAGGTTAGATGATTGCATACCTGAGTCTTACCATTGATTTGTTTTTGCATGTGATATTGAAGCTACTGATATGGCTGTTCAAGCTGTCTTTGGTGGTTTTGAAGCTGCATTTAATAATATGCTTGAGGTCCTTTTGGAGCTTTTGAGCACAGGGGGAGGAAGTCCAAGTTTTACTACCTTTGACTAAAGTGTTGACCAAATTTTCTTTTTTCTGCCAACTTGCTGTTTTCTGCTTGCAAAGGTTGGAGAGCACTCGCATTCATTAGAGAGAGATACATGGAAAAGTACACACATATATATATTTTTTGAAAGCCTACTAGCTGCCTCAACGAGGTTTTCAACTAGAAGTTCTGCCTAGGTGCCTCAAAGGAGGTTTTCACCTAGGATATTTTATTTTCCTCTCTTTTCTTCAACCCAATGATTGCCTCATGGAGGTTTTCAATCAGTGAGCCAATCTTAGATGCCTCAAAAGAGGTTTTCACCTAATTTTTTTATTTTTTTCCTTCTCTAATTGAAAAAAACAAAACCTTTTTCAAGTATAGGAATACTTCCAATGGAGCCATGTGCACATCAAGATGACAGATAAAATTAGGTGCATACTTGGAATACATGTTTTGACATGTACCTGAATATGAGAGATGAATTGCTTTGACTGGGATTGTATCAAGTATTGTTAGAGAAGAGTGTGTTGCTACAATTAAATGACTGTTTGGAACCATATGTCAATATAGTTGTGATGCTCCTGGTTCACTTGCTAAGTTGGATCACATTGGATGTCCTCTTCTATTATGGCAGTCAAGTCTTCCTCTTTTTGCTGATTTTTCTCTTGAACACATGGAAGAAATGTTGGTAAACATGAGGGAACTCTTTCAACATCTGATTTTGATATCTGCTCTTCATCAAGTGCAACACTTGAGTATTTGATCTCCTCATTTGAATCTCTTTCTTCTTGAGGTTGCCCTGCAATGACATTGATAATATCTCTTCTTTGCAATACCTTTCTTGAACTAAGATGCAGCCCATTTAGATCAAGAGGATATGTTTGGTAGTGTTGTACCTTAGCATTGTAAGTGGGCTGAGATACTTCATGGTCTGGGTTTGGAAATGATGGTACATGCAGTTGAGTGGTCGTGGATATATGAGATGGATGTGGTTGAGGCTATGGTTGTGGTGGACTTGTATGCTAGGGATAACATGGAGTTGGGTATGGAGGATATGGAGGGAAATATTGAGGATATTGTGGATTTTCCCAATAAGGACCTTGCCAACCATGTTGCCAAGATTGGTTTTGGGGTTGAGATGGCCAAGGTTGCCAAGGAGGGAGTGTGTCCCAATCAGTTTGAGATGGATGTGAATAAGCTTGACATTGTGAAGTAGGTCCTTGCATCATATTAGGTTGACTAGGCTGCCAGGGTATCCTTGGAGTTACATAACATAGCTTCTTTGGTGATTTCCTTGCTCCATTGTCTTCTTGGTAAAATTCTTTAAAACTAGGGAATGATGAACAAAAATTAGTAGCATATGATTATGCATGGATAACAAAAATATCATCATCTTCTTTTTGTTCATTTTGCATTCTTAACATTTCTACTTGTTCACTTATATTGCTAAGGATTTCTGTTTCAAAGTTGTCAAGAATATTTCCAAGTTCATCTTGCCTTACCAATGTTGATGCTTGCTTACTTACTCTTTCCCTTCCTCTTGATATGCGCTTGCATGTTTCACAAACTTCTTCAAATGAAAATTGATATACATCTCCTTTGCTCATGAGATTAAGGAGATCAATCTACTCATCCGTAATTTTTCTAAGTAAGAGGGTTTTTAGTGTGTCAAATCCTAGATGATGCAATTTTTCCCTCTTAACATTATACATGAACCTCTTTATTAGATCCTCAAGACTCTCATCTTCTTCTTGGTTCATTCTAAAAATTTCTTCTCTAAGATCACGATCTTTATATTTTTCTAGAAATATATTTTGCATATCATTCCATGATCTTATTGAATTAGTACCTGGACTCATGAACCATTTAAGAGCTCTATCCCTCAATGTTACAGGAAACAATCTCAGTTTTTGAGTGTGTGATAAGTAGCCATAAGACCTAAAAAGTATTTCAAATTCAAAGAGAAATGTTTATGGATCCTTTGTCCTCATACCATGGAAGTTGGGAAGGAAAGATGGAGGGATGTTCTTCATAGGTACACTTATGTCCATATCTTCAATGGGAAACCCAATAAGATCTTCTTCATTTTCATCATATCCATCCATCTCTTCTTCCTTCAAAAGTGTATGGTGATGTGGTTCTTACTGCACCACGTGGTCAAGTGGGGGGGGGGGTGGTTGGTATTGGTGAAGTAATTTTTTTTCTTTAAATATTCTAAGTATCCCTACTGCTATGAGGCATGAAAATCAGATTTTTTTTTGTATTTTTCAATATTTCAGAAACAACATGAAAAGGAAGGCATAAAATAATGCTAAAACAGAATCAAAGCATCTAATAGATACCTCCCCGACAATGGTTCCAAAAAGTGGTGAGCCCTGGTATTGCACCAAGAGTCCTACAACTCCCAGGGGCTGCCCTACTTTACTTTATCAACCCAGGGTTTGTAGATGCATTCTGTTCATGTCATTCGCTTCCTCTTTACGAAAGGGTGCTATTTATAAGGATTCTCAGTGAACTCTATCACACTTCAATGAAACTAAACTAATTGCAGAAAGGAAATGACATAAGGAAACTAAATTAAATCGCTGAAAAGAAATGACAGAAATGAAACTAATTTAATTTGTAGAAAATAAAATGACTGAAAAGAAACAAAACTATATTGCTGAAAAGAAATGGCAGAAAGGAAACTAATTCTAAACCACACTTAACTTGGCCAATCGGCTAAATGCACTCTATTTATCCTATGGTCTATCTATCATTCTTCTATTCATGAAACTAAGATAT
This sequence comes from Pinus albicaulis, assembly GCA_034641835.2. Taxonomy (NCBI): domain Eukaryota; kingdom Viridiplantae; phylum Streptophyta; class Pinopsida; order Pinales; family Pinaceae; genus Pinus; species Pinus albicaulis. Next base: position 877,938,208 of record CM076577.1, read on the forward strand.
CCATGACTTAATTCTAATTAAAAAGAGTGTTGCTTGGAGGAAAGAAAGGGGCTAAAGAGGCTAATGGAGGGCTTAACGCATGAAATGAGGTTTAGAAGTGGAAAGCGAGGGTTAAAAACTTATAAAACCTTATAATATGGAAGAAACGGTTTAGGAGCAGAAATGAATGGAAAAGTGCGATGGCGGAGTGCGATGGAGGGCAAGAGCTATGATGTGCGATGTCGCAATCGCAACTTTGCAAGTTTAAATGGATATGAGTAAGGACTTAACAGAATAAACTAAATGGTGCGAAGTGTGACGAGTGATGTGGTAGGTTGCAAATTGCTATATCACAAGTTTAAATGGATAGCGGTAAGGACTTAACGAAATGAACTAAAATGTGCAAAGTGCGATTTGCAATGCAGTAAAGGTTGCGGGTCGTGATCTGCAATGTGGTAAGTTCAGCGAAGTGTGATTTGCAATAGGATAAAATCTGCAAGATGCAATTTGCGATGCGTGACGTGGTAGAGGGTGACATGCCGGAGTTATAGCATCGACAGAATAAGTAGTAAGCATTATGAAAAAAGGTAAATGATGCAATTTTATATTTGTGATTTCGCAATATCGCAAGTGCAAGAACAAGCGGTAAGTGTTTGAAGGTAAAATCTAAATGGTGCGAAGTGTGATCGACAATGGCGATGTGGCGGTGGGACCGACTTTGGCGCGTGATCGCAATATCACAATCAGCTAGAACATTGGTAAGTGTTAAGGGTAAAATCTAAATGTTGCGATGTGCGATTGCGATGCAGAGGAGTTTTGGTAAGTCTCGAAAGAAAAAGGGAAAAGGCGCAGTGAGAAATTTGCGATGTGGCTAATATCACAATCGGCGTCGGGAAGCGGTAAGTGTTAATGGAAGTAAACTAAACACTGCGATTTGTGAATTGAAATGTATGGTAGTGGGAAGTTCCAAGAGGAAAGGAAGAAGACGAGTTCCAATGGTTTTTTTTCAAGCATTATTGTTAAACGGGTAAGGCAACCGTGACTAATAGAAATAAAGGAATAAGGCAGGCTGAAGGTTTTAAGTACTTTTAGGGAAAAAGGTGCGTGCAACATTCTAACAAGAGGAAAAGGAGGGGAATGGAGGCATAAAAAAAATGTTTAAACCATGAAGATGGAGATGGAAAATGAAGTAGGAAGCACCACGGAGCTGCTCTGGGGTGTTGAGATTAATTCTGACAAACAAACCTGTGGATTCATGCATGGGAAAATAGAAAAGAATGCGTGATAAAACAACGAACATAAAGTAGTTTTTGGGTCTATGGGAAGTTTTACTCTCCTTGAGCTCTATTGACAGAGATGAGAAGAAAAGTATATATCCACAATTTTTTGGTTTTTCTCCTCTACTCTATTACTCACAAGCAAATAAAAACTAGAACAACATACTGAAAGAAAGAACTAAGTAGAAATGAAACTAATAGAAGAAAAACTAATTTTAATGACAGAAAGAAAGCTAGATTAATGGTAGAAAATCAAATATAGTAACAACAGAGAAGCTGAGGCACATGGGTTGGGCCCTAAACCACGAGCCCAAATATCTGGAATTTAATCAATAAAATGGAGTCTGTCTACTCATTGCATTCAAAAATGAAATATTATTACATCCCGAAGGTCTTAAAACAACAAAATCCTAATAGCTTACAACAAAAGTTTTGAATGGAATCGAATCACTGACTAACTAACTAACTGCTTCCTCGCTCTAGCTCTGCTCTATTTATTCTACAGGGAAGCTACCAACAACTCCCTTGAAAATGGTGATTGAGTCCGCTTTTACTCCAAGTAAACATAGATTGAGTGCCCTTTTTCTTCAGTTTCTTGGCTGCCTCTTGGAATTCGATTTGCTGGAGACTCCAAGTGAAGTATGGTTTGAGTGCACCTGGTCTTGAGTTACTTGGCTGCCTCTGAAATTTGAATTGCTGGAGAGGGACCTCATGAGGATCTTTTGGCTGCCTTTGAGAGTTAAGGAGGGTGGACAATCCCCTTGAATATCTCCACGATTTATTCCTAATACCCTGATGTTGTGCTCATTTATTCTCCAATCCTGATCTTCTAGTGGTAGGGAGCAAGTCCGTAAATCATCTCCTTCTCCAAATTTGTATAATTTGCAAAATATTTCCACAATATTCTACAAAAATAGCCAATATTAGGCGAAAATATGCAACTACCTTTAATCCTTCCTAAGAAAATATTAAAGCATAAGAAAACATTATTAAGTGTAGAAGGAGAGATTTAATATATCCTTTTATGTGCATAAGGAAGGTATATGGGCCTTATTTTATGTCAATTTAGAGGCCCATCAGAACGGTGTGGGGAAGTTGTCATTGGGACAAAATTTTTTCAGATCATGGAAGTTAGTGAAAACACTAATGGTGCCTTTCTTATTGAGAACGGGAACAATATTGGACACCCATGTGGTGTATTCAATGGGATAGATAAAGCCATCCTTCTTGAGCTTATTGATTTCGGCTTTAATGGCCTCACATTTGGAAGGATGAATGGGTCTCAAATTTATGTGGACAGGAATGGCATTAGGCCATGTGTCAATATGGTTTTCAGCTATGGCGGGATCAAGTCCAGACATATCGAAATAAGACTAGGCAAAAAAATCATGGAATTATTTCAATAGCTTGGTGTAAGTGTCAATTTCTTCCAGGGTACAATGTCCCCCCAAGGTGATATTTTCTTCAATCCATGGTTTATTCAAAATGTTGATCTTAATGGTAGGAGAGATATTGGCAACGTTTCCTTATTCAAAAGAATCTGGTGCAGGAATGAGATTTCTAAACCATTTAACTTCACCATGAATGAAGTATTTACACTCCACAACATATTGATCATGAGTTTTTTGCGGAAGGAAATACGCATGATGGTGCATATTGTCCCAAGGATAATCAGTGGTGGTCATGATTTACATGATGTCTTCATTTGAATGAGATATGGGCGGAAGGGAGGAGGAGAGACAACATGATGTGGAGGAACTACCTAAAACATCATCATGAGAGATAGGTTTCACATGCGCATTGCCAATAGGAGGGAACAAATGACTAGTAGATGGAATATCAACCTTCGTTGAGACCAGGGTATCCTACGAAAATGACTTGACTGAAACACAATAGGGACCTCTAGAAGAGTCCCCATATGACGATCCTGTTGATGATGACAAGTAGAGAATAGAAGAAATTATATCTATCATATTTACATCAGGAGGAGGGATCATAATGTGTGGTGAAGGAATATCCTGTTCTTGCGCAACAATGGTACCATAATTCGTAGGTAGAGAAGAGGTGGATTCACTATGAGTGACCAATATTTCATGAAGAGCCTGATGAGTATCACGAAAATATTAGAGACGAGTACAATGGTGATAATAGAGGAAAAAATTATCACAGAAAGCATACTTGATTCATGCATAATGATCTGTTTTTATTGGATGACTCAGGTAAGGTAACATCGACCTACGAGATGTTAGAGTCAGGAAAAGTGTCAGCGACCACATATTTGAGATGAGGGATTTCAGGATAATTATTGGTGGCATGCCCAACAACGTCACACAAAGCGCACAAAGGTGTCAGATTTGGAGGCTTAGGAGGAATTGGAGTCATTTTGGGTGTCTTGTCTTTAGTTCCCTTTTTCTAGGATTTCCCCCCCTCACCAGATGCTTTCACAATAGGTGTAGATTCCTGATAAGGTTTTTGTGGAATTGAAGTAGAGGAAGGAGAAGGAACAACAGGTTGTACCAGGGTCAAAACTATGAAAACTATGTAAGGTTTAAATTGTTTAGGGGGAGTGTTTTTTGGGGGATCAATGTACCAGAATGGGGTCCCCAAGGTAATGTTGGATAAACTCAACATAGCCATGACAGGGATAAAAATCATTACTGGTGGGGGGAATAAGTAAGGTATATGAGCTGAAGGATAATGGCTTGGAGGAACTGCTCCTAGATGGTTAAGGCCTGGAGGAAATGTTCCTGGTTGAAATGGACTAGGAGAGACACCAGCATAGGGAAATGATCCTTGAGGAATTATACCTATATGCTAAGTTGAGTTGGGAACAATAGGTTGCAGAGGTGCTGACTATTGGATGGGCATACCAGATCGCTTATGAGCATCCCGTGACACTTGAAACATGCAAAAATTGGACGGGATAGGCTTATAAGGGGTAGGTGGTGGACCATAGTAGGCACCAACCAAAGCTGAATCCTTGTAGATTTTAGGTGAAACATTAGTGAGGGATGAGATAATCGTATTTCCAGTCACTGATGAAATGTTTGATTGGGGAGAAGTTTATGCCTTAGGATCATAGTATGTTATTTGATCGATGGTGAAGGTATTTCCTTTATGGGGAAATAAAAACTTGTGGAACACCACAGATGCTATAGTTGACATGGCATACGTGTAACTACGACTTAGAAGGACATTATAATCCAATGGGGAAACTATGACTTCAATGTAAATAGAGACAATCTTGCCAACAACAATGATAGGACAATTGAAAAGTAAGTCAAGGGGCTGAGATGGATGACCGTCCCATGCACGAAGAGTGATGGTGGATGGGGACAAGTTAGGTGGACCAAGATGTTTAAAACACTAGCAGCCATCACACAGGTGGAGGTGCCTTTGTCAATGATACACTGTTGAACAATGAAGTTTCTTATTGAGACTGGTATTTGAAATTGGCCTTGGAATTTGATGATGTGTTTTGGGATATGCATATTATGTGCTTTGACCTGGATAAGGGTTTCCTGGTGGAGTGGGATAATTGTAAGAGGTACTGGCCACCCCACCACCCCCCCGGGTTTGACCATAACTCGTCAGAGGTGGATCATATGGTTGCGGGTGAGGGTATGAAATGGATCCAACGATACTTTCGGTAACATGAGATGCCCTCTGTGCATTAGCAGTACTGGGATGAGGCAAATCGGGGAGACTGGTATAAACATAACCTGATTGAGCATAGATCAAGTCATATTTTAAAGCTACTTGGAGCACATCTTACTCTCATTAAGGGAAGTGTGATGCGAAATCTTTACTTATGGGGTCCAAAAGCGATCTAAGGAACCAATCCATATAAACACAGTCTTCGAATTCAGGGGCCCTACACATGCTCCTCCTTCTGCGCCATTCTTGGACATGGTCAGATAGGCGAGTGGTAGAAGTTTGATGGAAAGAAATCAAGAGTATGATACCAGTGTCATAACGGAGCAGTAACTGGAAATATGATAGACAAGATTTGGAAAGAGTGACAAAAGTGGAATGAGTAGCACTAGGTTGATCGACATACCACTTAACAATAGCTCCGGTAAGTGTGCTCTGCATTAAAGTAAGATGGATGGATTATTCAATGATGGAATTAGAGGAACACCATATGTGAAATGAGAAAACATGATTAGTGGGATATTCTCAAGGATTTCCATCAAACTTGGCTATGTTTGAAGGAAGTTTTGTAGGCATAACTAGCCAATTTGGGTTATGGAGAAGCGGATTGTTGATTAATTGGTTAAATTCACGGAGATTCAAACCAACCATTAAGTTTAGCAATGGAGTAGGAGAGACCATATCCATTGAGGTTCCACTGCTGGTATTACTTAGGGTAGGAATTGCGTTACCACCTTGGCTTCCCGCATCTGCATTGGTTCCTGAAATGGTGGCGATACGAGGTTGAGAAGAAAAAGAATCAAAGGAAGAATCAGATGAATCAGTAGAATCAGAGTCATAAGGACTCTATAGAGGACCAGGAGGATGAACTCTAACTCGACGGGGATGAGTAATACATCCTAATGGGAATTGAGGTTTAAGGCCTCAATTCACCACGACAAATGCCTAGGGGTGCAATTATGTCAGGAGAAATATGACACTAAAGTACTAAAGGATGATAGGATAAAATTATTAACAAACAACAAGTAAAAACCTAGAGTAGTGGTTCCAAGTGTAAACTAACTATATAAGGATGCTACTCTAACACAAGAAAACACATCCTATCAAATAAAATGACCTTCAGCCAATAGGTGATCTAAATCCTCAAGAAGTACATAATATACTATTTTAGATGGCCTTCCAAAGAACTTCTTACTTGAAGGAATCTCATCCCTGCAAGCAGAGTTGTCCAGAGAAAGGTGGGGTAGAGAACCAACAGCTTCCCACAGCCAGTAATATAAGGCGTTTTCCTAATATTGTTAACTATAGTTACCTTTTTCCCAAGGGGGTGGTTGAGTATTGATCTTATTGGTGATCAACCACTGCACATAATTCCCTACCACAGGTTGGATAGCCCCGAGGAGAACTACTTGCACGATGACCTAGCCTAACCCCCTCTGAATAAGGTTTTTGACGCAATACAACTTTGGACAATGGATGGTGAAATATTTTAAGCTCCCTACAAAGTCAACTTCTATGTCTCAATGTAAATAATCGATGGGTGTTATTGGAAGCCTATACCACCGATCCTACACCTAACTACACATATTGTTTGGCTCTGATTCCAAAGTGGGCTTAACTGTGTGTGTTAGATTATTAAATGTGGCGTGTTTCAAGTCTTGGCTTAGTAATGTTAACCAAACTCATATTCGCTTAGGGTGTGGAAATGTGTGTGAAAAAAATGTGTTTAGTCTACGAGTTAATTGAGCATGTTTCATGATTCCTTATGATGCTGAAATAAAATGTTTAAACAATGTAAATAATGTTGTAAAATGACAGTAAAACAAACATTCAATCAAGCACAAACCCCACCTAAAGAAGGATCTCAAACATCTAAACAAGGAGAGGCAAAAAATATACTAAAAACACACACAAAAAGGCATACAACATCTAATGTCAAAGGGACTGGGATCTAAAGGCACTAAGATGCTGAAAATGGTGCAGACAAACAACAAAAATCAGAGGTGAAATTTGTTGCAAAGGATAGGGAAGAAGCTTCAAAACCTAGTACACTCAAGGGGATCCTAAGGGGGAAGTCAAGAGAAAACTCAAAATGGGATTAAAATGGTGTAAAATCCTATCCTAATGGGTTGAAATAAAGTGGATCAAACCCTGAAAACTAGTGGTTAAAAATGATGAAACCTTAGACTCCTCATCTATTCCTAAAAAGGAAAAGGTTTCCTACAAACCCTAGGGGGGTTTTTTTATACCTCAAAGAGAAAGCTGAGAATGTACAGGACTAAGGGAGACTGAAACATAGGTAAAAAACTCTTCCCAGTACACATACAACACTCTTGGAAATGCCGGAAAAAATGTGAAAAAATTGTCGAGAAATTTTCAAAACGCAGGTGCTGACCCAAAATAGGTGTAAAATGTAGGTTTTGGGCCAAAAAGTGTGTTATGGAGCTCAGAGCATAGATATGGGGCTGAAAAGTGTGTTTTTATTCTAATACTCTCGGTCGCCAGATCTTTCAAAGATGTTGTCGTCTCCAGCTCGGTTGGTACCTTTGACCTGTGAAAAAAACCACAAAACCAACATAATCCAAAATTTGACAGAAAAATGAAGAAAAACTATAAATAGAAATGAGAGGCTAAAAATAGCCATATAAAACCCTGAAAACAATGAAGTTGCAGTCACACAGTAAAGTGAATTGTTACACCAACAGAGTCGTCATTTTTTGACGACAAATGTAACTAAAAACCCAATGGAGTTTCCATTTGTTAGTATGAGATTTATTGAAAGGTGTAAAAAAAAACTCACTTATGTCATAGGTGACAAATGACCCTAGTAACAATTGTGGCTACTTATACTTTAGATATGCAATAAAAATGTGATAAAAACCTGTAGAAAAATAGATGTATGCGATCTAAAATGATAAATAAAAAATTAATCCGATGTAATAACACAATTATGGAAAAACATTTGAAAGAATAAATGTTTTATTAATAGCACCCGGTGAAGGAGATTTACAAAAGGGTCGTAAATCCCCCTCTGTGGGATGAGTCCTTTGATGTCCTTGACGTTTCAATATTAGATCTTCCTCTGTCAATATGTGAAAATGCAACAATGTGTAGAACTCTAATGGGTGATCAAAAGTATGGAGATGATAATGGTGACGATGATAATGATCATGGTGAAGAATGAATGAAAAAGCCTCTTATTTATAGAAAAGTATTGGGTTGATATCGAAAATGGAGAATAATAAAATATTATTGACCAAACGCTATATCTAATCGTTAAGAATACTTTATTATATTTTTGGAGAGGGAAAAGATATTCAAAATGGTCAAATATCTTTATTTATAAATATTTAACAAATAAAATGATTCATTAATTATTTCACGAATAATAAGAAATGTGTGAAAATGAATAATTATTAAATAGTGATTTAAGAATTATTCGAGTATTGGAATTAAGGAAAAATAAATAATTAGTGATTTATTTAATTATTCCTAGGTGATTTAGTCAAATGTGTCAAGGAATAATTATCAAACAATGATTTAATAATTATTCCTAGATAAAATTAAATAAATAATTGTTTATTTAATAAAAATGATTTATTAAATTATTTCTTATAGTGAAATTGATTTTAGTATGGTAAAATTAAATTTACATTGTGTATTTCGATCCACCTAGTTAGAAATGGCTAGGTGATTTTTTTTTGGTGATAACACAATGATAGTAGATCCAATTTTTTTTTGGGATCTGATTCATTCTGACGTATGTGGTCCTATGTCAGTGAGATCACTTGGAGGTTCATTATACTATGTAACATTCGTTTATGAATTCTCTTGTAAGATGTGGATCTATCTCATGAAGGCCAAGGATGAATTCTTCACCAAGTTTCAAGAATTCAAGGTTGACGTAGAGAACTTGATAGAAAATAAGATAAATATTTAAGGATCTAATAATGGAGGAGATTACACTTCAAAATACCTTGTTTCATTCTGTAAAGAAGCCGAGATTAAGACAAAGTTAATTGTCCCCTATAATCCTTAACGGAATGGAGTGGTAGAAAGAAATATTAGGTCCATTGAAGAATTTGTCAAGGCTATGACATACGATAAAGGTTTTCATATCTTATTATGGGAAGAAGCATCCTTAACAACTATATAAATTTAGAAGAGAAGTCCTCATAATATTCTGGAAGATATGACTCTTGAATAAGCATTCATTGGACACAAGCCAAAGGTTGGTCACTTGAGAATCTTTGGCTGCCCATTTTAAATTCATGTTCCTAAAGATAAGAGGAAGAAGCTACAACCTTCAAGAAAGAAAGGAATATTTGTTGGTTATATTGCATCAAAAAAGGCTTATAGGATCTACATTCCAGAGAAACAAAAGGTTGATTTCAGTTGAGACGTTACCTTTGAAGAGAAGGTTTCATACTCTAAGTCTAAAGGAGTTTCCATGGACTCCAATGATGAAGAAAAACTTGAGGCTTCTAAGGAAGAAGGTTCAAGTTTTACAAAACATCCTAAAGAGCGAGAAGGTCCTTGTGAACTTATAGAACCAGTTGTTTTTCCTAAGATTAGGAAAAGACCAAAATGACCTAGATCTACCTTGGAAGAAGAAGAAGGACATGCAAATCCACATGGAACATTCAGAGAAAGTAAGAAAATTTTGTAGCAAACAAAAACATCCCATTTTGTGTTTAACTATAATAAAAAATTGGGACCCTTCAATCCTTTATCTTATACATTTTCTATCTTTCATTAACATCTTACCCTACCACTTTTTTTAAAATTCTATATTAGTGTATAATTTTAAAACTAAAATGGTCATCACACACACACACACACACACACACATAATTAAATAAACAAGGTCTTAAGTCCAGAACCATCGTGGCCGAAACAATTCAAAACAACCTTTATTTTAAAGAAAACTTAACCTATTCAATAAGGCCACTCGAATGCTTGAATTTTTGCTTGACATGTAGGCCAGAGGTTTTTCCTTGGAGCTTCCACAAGAAACTCCTTTCATTTCCTACATGTATTACCTTACGGTGGCGACACAAACAAACATGATAACATGACATTGTGGGTCATCATCCACGTAGCATACACAACCTCTCCTATTCTCTCCTTGTTCCATTATCTTGGCACGTCACCCCAAATTTTTCTTCCCCGAATATTTCCTTCACTGCTTCATTCAAAAGTGTCTGGGACAAACTCCCGAGACAAATCACCATGACACATGCACATGTGGGCCCCCCTCCCGCTTACATTTTCAATATCCCATTTGGCCTCCATTTCTCACCTTCCAAGTAATCCCAAACCTTTTAACCTCCATTGGATGCTCATGCATTCCATTTTCCACGTCATCAAAGATCCAGTCACCCCCACGATTTCCTAAATCTATCTCCTTGTTTCTTCTGATATTTTTCTCCCAGGATGATGTAATAAGCGAGATCAAATGACAAGCTACCCCACTTTCCAATTAATCATGCCACCTATCTCCCCAGCGAAGCCATTATATCTATTTTGTGAATCGATTAGCGCCTTCAACGTTTAATTTATTTCGTTACCACCTTTCGAGTGTTTTAATTCCTGCATGTGTAAGTCAGTGGTTTAACGATGGTATGTAGTTGTATTAAATCAATGAGTTTAATTAGTTTTCCAGTGAAATTGTATTTCATCCTTGTTTTTCATTGTAAAAATGTAATACCTTTGCGAGCTCTGCTAAAACCGTTGATATGGTGAGAGCCAAGAAAAATATGCCATTTCAACCTCCAATATGGCCATTTTCGAAGAAATCGATGAAAAGTTTCTAGATAATTTCATGTTCTCTAATACTGTTTGCACGATGGATTCTAGAATTTCATCCTAGAATGCGATGTATAAGTTACTCGAGAAGGAATTATCTTAAGAAGAAGGCACAACAACTACAGTTGCACTCATTTATCAAGGAGGCAATAAAACTTCTGAAGCAATGCTCCAAGATTTCACAAGCTCTCACTTGCAAAAAATTGTTGCTCGTCCAAGACTTCTTCCTTACATTAATATGATTCTTTGGGTGGTCGAAAATGTAGATATCACAAAAATTGAATTTTTTACTTTTCATGGCTTGATAATTGGGTCTTTTAAGCCAGAGCACCTCCAAGGTATGTATAAAATGTCTAAAACACAACTTGTATATAATGGTCAATTTGTTGACAATTTTATGCAAGAGGAACACAATAAATCCAAAATTGATCTTCCTAGTTTAATTAGAGAATGGAGGAGAGATCCCAACAAAAATAAAGAAGAATCATCACACAAATATTCTATAGAATCCATAAATCCCCCTTTATGTTAAGTTTCCTCTATGTTGTGTAGAGTATTTTCTTATCAAAATGTGTCACAATTTCAATTATACTGGGTCCCTCTCATCCATAGGGTTGTTGATGGGTTTCCTTTCAATTGGGCCCAAATGTTGTCTAATAATATTTCCAAACATATTCTTTCTTTGCGCACCAAACACATGTCCACCCAAAATCCACCCTTTTATATGTTCGATTTCGTAATGGATTCCATCTAATTCTCTTTGTATTTTCCAGCAATGGGATGGATATAAACAATTGTTGAGCCTCTACCTATCCATAACTATCATACTAAACTGAGGGAAGAGAAATACTTTGACCATTTTGATCAAATCTTCCATCTCATTATGATTCATGTATATCAAGACATTTTTAATTATAAACTACCACAAATGTCTATAGCCATTATGGAATTTTTGTTGAGAATCAAATATTGGTCCTCAGAAGAGATTTTTACTTATATAAGGGTTTGGGGATTCTATGGTAATTCACATTTTCTGCCCCTGTTTATTCTAAATAAGCTTCTATGCAAAGAGGATGTTCACCGAAAAACAGGGAAATGGGTAACCCTTGAATTAAATAATTCTTCCAAGAGAGTGTGGCCTGAGTTTCCATTACAAATTGGTCTTTATACTCTGTAGAATTATACTCATTTTTAAAAAGAGTTAAGGCCCTTGTATGAGTTAAAATTGTCCACCATTAGAAGAGAAGTTAAATTAGGCTGAGGCAATTGTTTTAGATCTTTCTAAATTTAAGCATGAAGCTCATGCCTTTAATAAACAACTTCAACATGAGCAACAACTTTTATGTAACTAACTAGGCACAATTCAGGCTTAGAAAAAATTGGTCAATTATTTTCTTGATGATCTGATTGATATGGAAAATCAATATGATGAAACCAAGCACAAGCTCAATGAGATTTTGACATGGAAAGTGGATCTGAAAAGGTTCTTTCCAAACTTAGCTAGAATCAATAATGCACAAGAATCTAAAGTTCTTCATGTTTGGAAGACCAATATACGCTTGGCCAAAGAATTGGTGAAAGATGTTGAAAGGATTTCTAATTCTGTTGTTCAATCTATTATTAAATCACTTAAACATGCCAAGATACTACTAGGTGATTCAAAGGAGACTCTCCCAAAGGCATAAGTATTAAAATAAAAATGGAAAAATGACAGAACAAAGTTCCGTGAAAGGATTGAACAACCATCAAAGGTAAATTTTGAGGTTGCCCGGGAATTCCTCATAAAGCTTGATGGTTACCTTCAAGTAACTAAGGTTATTAATGAACAAGCTACTCAATTGTTACGAGTCTTACAAGCTCAATTGTATAGCTTTTAAGTGAAAATTGTACCTCACTCTCCTCTCGAGGTGGATCGTCTTCTAGAAGTCTATAAACAATGGCAAGCACCCATTGTCTCTTCATCAATAATTGTTCTTCCGAGTTGAAATTTTCATTTCAGTTTCAAAATTTGTAAAAAATTTCTATTTTTTTCAAGTTTATTTTATCTTTAGTTGAGAGAATTTTGGAGATGAAACTATTCTCCTATTATTTTTGAACACTATTTAAACCACTATCCTTCCCAGGACTGGGGGTTCTGAAATTTTGAAAGAAAAGGCCCAATTGCACTTTTGTACAAGTTTCTTTTCTAATATAAGATGAACCACTTTTGATTCCATGTCTTAGAGAAGAGAAAAACATTGGTACTATTATTTATATTGTCTCGCTAATTTTTTTTATTGGAATCATTTGAGTTTATGAATGTTTATGTTAGGTCAGATATTTGGTAATTCTAGTAATTCAATGCTTTCTATTAAGAATAAAATTAATATATACATAGGAGAGAGAGACCGTTGGGATTCACATTCAAGGTTTGTTCGTCTTCTTATTTTGTATTTACATATTTACAATATATTTCCCTAATCCCTAAGGATTAGGTGTCAACATCCCCCCACCCCCCCCAATCTGAAGGGGTGTTCACGAGTCCAAGCACCATTCTGAAACTTTCAAACTTTTCTCTTCCAAGTGATTTGGTGAAGATGTTTGTAATATGTTCATTTGTGGAACAATGGCGTAGGTGAATAGTCTTGGCCTCAACATGATGTCAAATCAAGTGATACTTTGTATTAATATGCTTGGTTTGATCATGGAATTTTTGATTCTTAGCCAATATTATTGCAGTAGTATTGTCAATTAAAAGAGGATTAGAGCACACTTGTTTCTCCTAAAAATATTCTAGAATTTTCTTGAGCCACACAATCTCCATAATTGATTCTTCAACTGCCACATATTATACCCCTATCGTGGAATTTGTTGGAACTTATTGTTTGCATGACCTCCAGGTGACAACTCCTGATCCAAGACTCATAACATAACCTGAAGTAGTTACTCCATTTTCCTTATCTCTATCAAAGCCTGAATCATAGTATACAATAAATCTAAAGTCATCCACCTGTGTATATTTTATTCCAAAGTCTTTATTTCCCTTCAAGTACCTTAAAACTCTTTTTGCAGCAAACCAATGACCCTCACAAAGTTTTTCCATAAACCTAGAAAGGATTCAAACAAAAAATGAAATGTTTGGTCTGGTAGAGGTGAGGTAGTTAAGAGTTCCTATGAGTTGTTTTCAGTTAGTTTCATCCTCAAATTCATTTCCTTCTTTGGATGCGAGCTTGAAATTTTGTTCCATTGGAGTGGAAAAAGGATTGCATTCAACCATGCCAATTTTTTTCAACAAATCTCTAATGTACTTCCTTTGAGAGAGGAATATAAATTTATGATGTTGGGTTATTTCAATACTCAAATAGTAGTGAACATATCCCAATTTCATCTTCTCAAATCCTTTCCTGAATTCTTTCTTTATGGATGCAATATAATTTTCATTATTCCCTGTCATCAGTAGATGATCTACATACACCACAAGATAGACAATAATTTTCCAACCTTCTTCACAAATAAATTTGCATCATCAATATCAAAGTGTTTAAAATTTAGTTTCAGAAGATTCTCAGTCAATTTCTCATACCAGGCCTGTGGTGCTTTTTTTAGCCCATACAAATATTTAATGATCTTGCAAACTTTATGCTCTTGTCACTTCACAACAAAACCTTTTGGTTGATACATAAAAGCCTTTTTTTATTTTTATTTTTTATTATTTTTTTTAAATTTAAAATTTTTGTTTTCAGATATCCATTTAATTAAGAAATTTTACATCCATTTGATGGAACTTCTATCCATTCTGAGCTGTCAAGGAAAAGAGAGTTTTTATGGTAGCCCATTTTGCTATGGGGGGGAGGCATCCTCATAATTGACCCCTTATTTTTGTGCAAATCCTGTCCACGAGCCTTTCTTTATGCTTTTCAAGTGAGCCATCTAATTTATACTTGTTCTTGAAGACCCACGTGTAGCCAATCAATTTGGTTCCAAATAGAGGGTCCACCAACTTCTAAGCTCCATTCTTTATCACAACGTCATACTCTTTTTTCTTTCATCATGAGAAGAAACTTCTTTAAGGAAGTTGGTTTGAAAATAGTAGACAAATTTAATTCACAATCATAAGAAACATCCACATCAACAATCGAATAAAAATCATCTACATTACCTCCATTTTGTCAGGTGGAACTTCTCGTTCCAGTATTTCCAACCTCATAAAGATCAACACTTTCAAGTGTCTTAGTGAGCTATTTTGGAGGACCTTTCTGAGATGGCCTAGGTTGTTTTTTTGATTGAGATGGCTTTTTGATGGCCAAAAATGATTGAAATCAACAATAGGGAGATCACCTGGTCGGGGTCCCAACTAAGCCCTTATTTGTTTGGAATGGTGACTCTAGCCAGTTCAAATGGGTCTAGTTACCCTTGCTCTCCCTAATGACTTGTGGTATTCCTAACTACTTATCAACCATAAGAGAAAAAATAGATTTACCATCTTGAAACTAGCTTGCAAGACAACAATCCTTAAGCTGACATAGGGCTCAACCAAGCCACTAATGAGATTTCTCCTACGTAATAAGACGTCTAAATTGAAATTAATTAATCTAAATCTAAAACCAAATCTACATGCAGGCCTACTTATTAATGAAAAAAATCAAAACAAATTACTCTAACTCGATACTTAGGAAATAACTCCCAAATACCAAGTGCAAGGATTCAATAATTATGGGGATTTAACATGCTCTAATTATTAATATCGAGCTACTAAATAATTTCTAATAGTTGGTAATTATAAGTGCACGACATGCACTATAATAGAGATTATAAATGATAAAATATATATCGTTGGATCATGGAAGTAGTTCACACAATATAATGACGATTAAAATTGATTTTAAATCACAAAATTATGAGAAAATAGTTACTCAAAAATTTGATTAAATGCAAGAGAAAAATTATAAATTAGTAACACATCAATGTAACTACAATATCAAATATTTAATCAAATAAACAACATTTCTCATATCTAACATAAGCGCAAAACATTAAATTTGACATAGATCTGCCATTAAAAAATAAGATTTATTAACAAATAAAGGTATTTAAAAATAGAATTATTAAACTTAGGTCTCTTGCTTTGTTTTACGATTGAACTCTTCAACAATCCTACTGTTAGGTCCCTATATTACTAGTATAGTCCCTTATTGCTGTTAGTGTAACCCCCTTATTATTATTACTATACTCTTGTAACCCCCATATTGTTATTATTGTGCCCTTAAATTATTATTGCTAGGTTGACTAGGATTACATTGTGGCCCCATGGACTCCTATATATAGAAAAGAGGTTTTGTAATTTGAATCATCCAAGAATTGTTCATTCATGTAATGTATTGGAGGTTGCACCCTCGAAGTGGCTTATTTATAAGGTGTTGATATATCTTTTCTTCTCTTTTTGGAGCTGGTTTCACAACATTTGGTATCAGAGCTTTGAGATTCTAAGGTTTTGCTGCTCCAAATAGGTCATCGTGGAATTTTCGTTATAAATTTTTTTCTACGAAGGTTCAGAATCTGAAATTTTTAGAATGCGAAGCCAAAATACTGAGGAACATTGTCGCAAAATTTCAGAGCTTGGTTCGCAATATTTTCGGAGAGATGATTTGTGCAAGTTAGGTCATTTTGCATGCTCCTGAATTTAACCTAAACAGGTCGTCGTGGTATTTTCGTAATATTTTTTTTTCTACGAAGGTTCAGAAGCTGAAATTTTTAGAGTGCGAAGGCGCAATCCTGAGGAACATTGTTGTGAAGGTAAATCCCCTCTGCGGACAGAGGCGATCCCTACTAGCCCAGATCGGGTCTAGCAACAATCGTATCACGCTAAGGTGCAGGTTCCTAATTACAATAAACCAACTTGCGAAGAAGGCCTACCTCAAGTCCAACGCTGTTGTTCGTAGAGAAGATGATGGTCCCGTTTCCTTGCTCCGACAGATCACAATCCTTTCGCTCACCGCGATCGAACACCTGCACACACAAGAAACACGACAAACACAAGCGTAAAACCTGATATATGCAATTATGTATCAGTTAGAGAAGACATAACTCATGATCATAATGAACAATAGGAGTGGAACCATAACCAATAGTCGCTTATCATTAATTCAACAAAGGAAAATACAACCTGGCTCTGATGCTGAACCTTCCTTCGACGAGTTGTCAGCGGAATACGTCTCGGTAAAGCTTGTCGGGAATGGGGACAAGACTCTCTCTTCGATTGTCAATCTCCTTGCTATGGATTTGGCATTATGAGGACTATCAAAGCTCTTGCAGCATTCTGAAGGCTCTTGGAGATTTCTTGGAGACTAGCTTGCAAAGGGAAATGGAAAGCTTATATAGATGGTGGAAGGGGAGTTGGGATCCCTACAATTATGGGATTGGCCCTATCCTCAAGGAAGCTTCCATGAGAGGTGGAAAACTACTTCCTCTACATGGAGATCTGGAGCCAAACGTCCCAACCCAATTTAGAGTCCAGTTCAGGAGTTGGTTAAAGTCAATATTCCGCCATTTATTTTTAAAAAACACCCTTTATTAAGCCTGGCGCGAGTGTGACTCTAAGACAGAGCGCCAATTGGCGCGCCCTCTTTGGAATATTTGTCCCATTGGCGCGGGTATAACACTGGCTAGTCGCGCCAAGGATGAAAAGGCTATTTTTAGGGTTTTTCACAAGTAGATGTCTTCAGGGGAATGAAATTCCATGTCTAGGGGAATGCCATGAAAGTGTTTTCAGGTTATGTCACTGCTCACAGGTCACGGAATGAGCCCTCCAATGTGCGGGACGGGGATTTGCAGGGATGGTGACAAATTGTTGTGTAACAAACATCTTCAGGGGTATCCTCTAGGACCTCCATCACAGGAGGCGGGGGAGCAGCATCTTGAGGTATAGGGACAAGAGAATCTTTCTCCAAGTCCGAGGAATCTAAAGAAACAAGAAGAACCTGAGGGATGTGAGATCCACTCTCAACGGAAAAGACCTGGTGCACCGCAGACTGGGCCAGCTCAACCGATCCCACGACCAATGGTTGGTCAGGGATGGATTCCTGAATTGGAATTTCTGGAGGAGCAAGATTGACCAAGGATGAATCTTGACCAATCGTAGGATCAGCTGGCGGAGGACTCAAAGAAAGCCGATTATAACTAGCCGGGAGGCATGGTGTAGAGCCGTTTGAGTTGTCCAAAAATCTCTTGGCTTCATCCATATATGGACAAAGGTGAATGGCATGGTGCCCTTCACACAACTTACATGGATTGGTGAGCTTAGCCTGCTTCTTAAGAGTCTTACCAGCACTAGCTGAAGACGTGCCCCCAACCTGACTCCCGAAAGCCAAAGGCAATGGTGGACGACCATTGGACCATACTTCGAGCAACTTGGGAATGCCAAGGCAATCTCGAAGGAGATGGTCTCCCGTGCACAACATGCAAGGGAACTTGACCTTCCGTGGAGGGTTGGAAGGTTTATCAATGGAAGGCTTCTTAGGCGTAATAACCATAGAGCTAGCCTCTCCTTTATCTACCTTCTTCTTCTTTGTATTCTTATTCTTCTTCTTATCCACCTGGTTACTCGAATCTAGACTTTCACCAGACGAAGTAGAAGAGGAGGATGCAGAAACAGGCGAAGAAGGGGAGAGGTCCACCTTGGAATCAACATGATGTTGCTCAGGTGGAGGAATTGATTGACCAGTAGCTGAGACATTCGGGACCACAGAGGTTGAAAACAACCAAACAGGCAACCCAACAGTTAACCCAGGAAGGGACAACGTTGCCATGTAAGGAGCACCAACATTTCCAAAAGGAGGAAAATGACCAGGATTCCCATCGGAGGGGATTCCTTTGTTGGTGAACTCCGGAAAAGTTGCCATCAACAACTCAAAACTGCACACGGGCTAAAAACCAAGGCACATAATCAAACGACCACCAAGCAAACTCTAAAAGGGCATGTGATCGCGGGTGATTTATTTTACCACATTGAAACTTAGAAACTTCACCGTTTCATGTTTTAAGAGTCGAGAAACGGATGAAAGGTGAGTCTATCTCTTTTAGTTTTGAAGCAAGCGTGAAAGGACAAGTGCTTGATGATCTTTTCAAATTTAAGGAGTCAGAAAATATCAAAATGACTGCTCAGGAATGCTAGGCAAAGGGTCTACCAAATAACCATGAACTACAATATACACCTTGGTTTCAAAATGAAAGAGAAATCAACCAAGGACTTAACATACGTGCAGGCAATCTCCCCGAATGTTGTGTCCGGTGTATCACGGGTATAGGGCGGCAGACTCGGCTTCCTATGGATAAAGGATAACAACCTAGTGGGGTCTCCCTTTATATACGCGACGGTACGAGGAGCACAAGTCCGTACTAGTGCTGTATAAAGCCAAGAGGCGAACGACAGCTAGTAGGTTTAAAGACGCCAGAACACGTCTCTGGCCTAGACCTCTAAATATTTCATTAATGTTTCAATGCTTCCTTAGGTTAATTCAATAAATTTTATGGTTGATCTTCAATTATGTTTCGGTTTCAAGGCCCTACCGTATGTCATCTGACAATCTCCTATATGCAGCTATATGACGAAATAAATCTTTCAATTCGATGAATGCTATCTAGTTAAGGGAAGAACTTCAAACAATGATGCAACAAACAACAAAACTGTAAACGAATTTTTTCCAAACTAGATGAATTTCACTATCCAAAAGTATTCTCAAACATTCAACAATGCGAATAATGCAATGTAATCTATGAAAAATCCTCTTTTCCGAAAACTATGCACTTGTAATCTATGCACAATTTCCTTTTCTTCTCAAATAATAAGAATGCACTCAATGCATTTTTCGATGAAATGAAAATCTACTTAATGCATGCTTTTAATGAAAGAGAATGCACTGAAAGCGACTTTTAGCTTTCAATCATTAAACAATGTGATCTAAGTCCAATGGTAAATCTCAAAAAATACTTTTCGATGCAATGTGATCTAATGCATTTTAACAAAAAGCAAACTATGAGACGAAAACTAAAAGAATGCAAATCCTCTTAATGAAGGATGAAGGCAAAAGGGATGCAAACAAACACTAAGAATGCAATCGTTGTTTTAAACACTTTGTAACAAGATTCCTCAAAAGGCTACAAGACATATGAGGTCAAACACAAAGAGGACTTCCAAAGCATGAGATCAAAACAAGGCATTCATTCCCCTTTACATCAAACAATCATGCAAATAAGACATTTCAAACAATGAGCTATGTAATCTATACTCATACAGTGAAAAGAACGGAAGGGAAAGACACACTGGTGAAGGATTTAGGGAAAAAATCTCAATTTTCACACACCCTGAAATTGGCACAACTTTGGTAGGTGAAACTAGCGCCAACTGGCGCGAATTTCTCACTGACAACTAGCGCCAATGGCCAATTGGCGCGGGTTGCTAACTGACAACAAGCACCAACGCTTGAAAATGAAAAAACAAAGAATTTCTCCCAACCAAGACCAGACTCACCACTTCAAGCAGAATCTCCAAGACTCAAATGAACCATGTAATCTAGGCTCAAAGCAAGACAAAGCAGAATTCGAATGAAGAAGAAGCCAATTCACTCAAATGACGCAATAAAACGATAGAAAACCACCAAACGAATGCATAGAAGCAATCATAAAGTTGACTGAATAGACAGAAACCACAAACTCCCAAGGGAGGCTCGACACACAATAGCACCTAGATGCCCTAGGGCTAAAATGTAAAATCGATAGAAATGGGAAAACAACCAAAGGATGAATGTCACATTCAGTCAAGCAAGGCTCCAACACACTCAAGCAGTCACAAAAATAAGACCAAACACCCAGATCAGTCTCAGAAGGCTCAAAACACGATAAAACCTAGCACCTTACAGGATTGGCGTG
Organism: Pinus albicaulis; assembly: GCA_034641835.2. Taxonomy (NCBI): domain Eukaryota; kingdom Viridiplantae; phylum Streptophyta; class Pinopsida; order Pinales; family Pinaceae; genus Pinus; species Pinus albicaulis. Next base: position 877,958,829 of record CM076577.1, read on the forward strand.
ACTGTAAGGCTGAAACTAGCGCCATATTAGAATTGGCACGAGTAATACACTGACAACATGCGCCAATGGGCGTGACTGTCACACTGAAAAGTGCGCCAGCCGAGTTTACTAAGGAAAAATGAAAAAAGAGCAATCCAAGAAGCAGACCAGTGATGGTAAAGCTCAAACTAAAAGTCAAAGCCATAAAAAGAGCCAGCCAAAAGAGTTGATCAAGCAAGGAAAGTCAGGGATGGACCAAAAAGACAAGACAATACTCCAAGTGTTCATTTCATAAACTAGACCAGAGATTGACTGAAGTAGCATTCATCTACTTTCTCTAATGCAAAGCAAGAGCGTTTCGAAGGCTATCTGGCTAGCTTTAGGCTCCGTCTGTAGTTTAGAAAGCAAACAACAAGCTAACTCCCCAGCGGAGCCGCCAATTTGTTGTGAAGGTAAATCCCCTCTGCGGACAGAGGCGATCCCTACTAGCCCAGATCGGGTCTAGCAACAATCGTATCACGCTAAGGCATAGGTTCCTAATTACAATAAACCAACTTGTGAAGAAGGCCTACCTCAAGTCCAACGCTGTTGTTCGTAGAGAAGATGATGCTCCCGTTTCCTTGCTCCGGCAGATCACAATCCTTTCGCTCACCGCGATCGAATACCTGCACACACAAGAAACACGACAAACACAAGCGTAAAACCTGATATATGCAATTATGTATCAGTCAGAGAAGACACAACTCATGATCATAATGAACAATACGAGTGGAACCATAACCAATAGTCGCTTATCATTAATTTAACAAAGGAAAATACAACCTGGCTCTGACGCTGAACCTTCCTTCGGTGGGTCGTCAGCGGAATACGTCTCAGTAAAGCTTGTCGGGAATGGGGACAAGCCTCTCTCTTCGATCGTCAATCTCTTTGCTATGGATTTGGCATTATGAGGACTATCAAAGCTCTTGCGGCATTCTGAAGGCTCTTGGAGATTTCTTAGAGATTTATTGGAGAATAGCTTGCAAAGGGAAATGGCAAGCTTATATAGATGGTGGAAGGGGAGTTAGGATCCCTACAATCATGGGATTTGCCCTGTCCTCAAGGAAGATTCCATGAGAGGTGGAAAACTACTTCCTCTACATGGAGATCTGGAGCCAAACGTCCCAACCCAATTTAGAGTCCAGTTTAGGAGTTGGTTAAAGTCAATCTTCCGCCATTTATTTTTAAAAAACACCCTTTATTAAACCTGGTGCGAGTGCGACTCTAAGACAGAGCGCCAATTGGTGTGCCCTCTTTGGAATATTTCCCCCATTGGCGCGGGTATAACACTGGCTAGTCGCGCCAAGGATGAAAATGCTATTTTTAGGGTTTTTCACAAGGAGATGTCTTCAGGGGAATGAAATTCCATGTCCAGGGGAATGCCATGAAAGTGTTTTCAGGTTATGTCACTGCTCACAGGTCACAGAATGAGCCCTCCAATGTGCGGGACGAGGATTTTCAGGGATGGTGACAAATTGCTGTGTAACAAACATCTTCACAAAATTTCAGATATTGGTTCGCAATATTTTCAGAGAAATGATCTGTGGAAGTTAGGGCTTTTTGAGGCTTCTGAATTTCATCTCAAAGAGGTGATCGTGGGAAAATATTCATAGGTCTCTCTCTGAGCATCGAATTGGAATGCATAAAAAGTGGCCGCAAGTACATGGACTGTAGTTTTCGGTCTATCAATTTCAGAGCCAAAGGAGGAAACGGTGACACGTGGCAAGTCGTACAAGTTCACTCTACTGAACTAGTCCAAAATTGGGTCATTGTGGGAGATTAGACATAACTTTGCCTTGAAGAATCCAAATCAGATCAAACCTATGGCATTTTAAAGAAGCTTCAGAGGGCTAATATAGGGCTGAATTTCAGATATTGAGGATCCAATATTATAGAGATAATTCAATTTCAATATCGATCTCCTCAAACGCAAGTAAAAGGTGTGTATTTTTTTCTTCGAATTGCATAAGTCTTGTTTGAATAATCAATTTGAATTGATTCCAAGGGCATATTGTAGAATATATATTAGTATTGGATTCTAAAATGGCCCCTAAAAAGAATTCAACACCCATTAAGCCTTTATAAAACTCTACTACGACTCATGAAGATGAAGAATGGCAACATGACATATCAAAATTACAAGAGGAAGTGCAATAAATTTCGCTCTCGCAAAGAGCAACAAAAAATGGCATGGAATTTTTGAAGAAAGGCGTGGAAGCTAATATATATGGTTTGAAGAAAGATGTGGAATCTAAGATGGATGGTTTGAAGAATGGCATAGATGGCATGGAATCTAAGATAGATGGCATGCAAGCTGGCATGGAATCTAATATGGATGACATGGAAACTAAGATCGATGAGAAAATGGAAAACATGAAGAATGATATAAAAGCAGACATGGAATGTTTGACAAAGTTGATACAAGAAATGTTTCCTAATGGTGAAAATATAGTAGAGGAAACTCATGATGAGAACAAAATAAATGTTAATCGTGATTTCATAAAATCTAATGATGGCGGGAAGAACCACCATATTCCAAAAATGGATATGAGGAAGTTTGATGGAAAGGATCCTGTAACATGGATACTACAGATGGAGCAATATTTTGATCTCCATAACGTGCAAAACACACAAAGGTACGCATTGCAACTTTACATTTAGAACAAAATACATTTGTATGGTATCGATGGCTTTGCTCCCATAAAAAAATTGTCACTTGGTCAATTTTTACGGAGGAAATGATAGCACATTATGAGGATACAAAGAGCAACACCTTATTTAGCTAATTGATAAATCTCAAACAAAAGGGTTTAGTGGGGCAGCACATTGAGGACTTCCAAAAATTGAATATAAGGGTAACTGATATTCCAGAGGAACACAGGATTGATCTCTTCATAGGCACTTTAAAGGATAACATCCAACATGAAGTTCGCGTTTTGGAACCTGATTCATTGGAGAAGGCATTCGGGTTGGCAAGAAAAATTGAATGTAAAATTATGGCGACAAGGAAGCCTACCACTCACTTCTATAAAGAAGGAAGTGTTGCTATGCCTAGATTTCCACAACCTACAAGGTTGACACCACAACAATTGGAAGAAAAAAGAGCAAAGGGGCTTTGCTACAGTTGTGATAGCAAATACACTAAAGGTCATAAGTGTGCTGAGAAGAAATTATTTTACATAGATTGTGAAGAGGAAGAAGAAAATGAACAAGAAGAGGATATACACCAGGAACCAGCCCTAGAAGAGGAAGAAATGAGTCCGACCAGATCGTGTAATGCATTGGTAGAAATTACCACTCCTAAAACTCTCAAGATAGAAGGACATATCAAGAAGAAAAAGGTAATAGTGTTGATTGATTAAGGTAGTACCCATAATTTTATTCATTGTAAGGTAGCCAAGGAATTGAATTGTTTCCTATACCCAGCACCAGAATGTCAAGTGATGGTTGCAAATGGAGGAGCTATAAATTGCTCTGGAAAATGCCATAATATCAAGCTAACCATGGGGGAATATGTATTGAATAGTCCAATGCTTTCCATTCCTATGGGAGGTGCTGATGTTGTACTAGGAGTACAATGGTTACAATCTTTGGGGACGATAGATTTTTATTTTCAAGAACTTTTCTTGAATTTTTTTCAGAAGGAAAGGAAGTCGAATTACGGGGTATTGTAGGGAAGACGGGAAAGATAATAAGCTCTAATGTCATGACAAAGCTTCTAAAGAAAGAACAACGAGGCATAATTGCACAATTATGCTCACTAGAAGTTCCAACATCAAAATAATCTATTTTTGCAGATCTCCAAAAAGTCTTGGACAATCATTCCAAGGTTTTTGAAACTCCAAAAGGACTCCCACCTATTCATGATCATGATATTGCTATTCATTTGATTCCAGGAAGTGTTCCTCCAAACATCAGGTCGTATAGATATCCTTATGTCCAAAAGAGCGAAATTGAACGTATGATTGCAAAAATGTTAGAGGCGGGTATAATTCAACCTAGTCAAAGTTCTTTCTCTGCTCCTGTAGTATTGGTACACAAGAAGGATAGATCATGGCGCATGTGTCCGGATTATAGGGAGCTCAATAAGCTCACCATTAAAGATAAATTTCCCATTCCTGTGATTGATGAATTATTGGATGAATTACATGGAGCAATTTATTTTACCAAGTTGGATCTTCGTTCAGGATATCATCAAATTAGAATGGAGACTGAAGATATTCCAAAAACAACATTTCAAACTCATGAGGGTCATTATGAATTTTGGTCATGCCTTTTGGCCTTACCAATGCACCTTCTACATTTCAAGGGTTGATGAATTCCATTTTCAAACCCTTCCTTAGAAAATTTGTGCTAGTATTTTTGATGATATACTAATCTACAGCAGGTCTTGGAAGGATCATGTTGAACATGTTGACAGGGTGCTCAAACTATTGCAGGAGAAACAATTATATGCAAAAACATCCAAATGTTTATTTGGAGTACAAGAGGTGGAATATCTGGGTCATATTGTATCTCACGAGGGTGTTAAAGTAGACCCTAACAAAATTAAAGCCATTAAGGAATGGAAAGTCCCCACAACCATAAAGCGGTTGCGAGGATTTCTCGGGTTAACAGGGTATTATCGCAAGTTTGTTAAGAATTATGGGAGAATAGCAGCACCTCTAACAACATTATTGAAGAAAGATGCATTTTCATGGACTCCTGAAGCAACTAAGGCCTTTGAACATCTTAAAGAGGCAATGTGCCTAACACCGGTCTTAGCTACGCCAGAATTCACAAAAACCTTTATTGTGGAATGTGATGCCTCAGGAAATGGAATTGGTGATGTTTTAATGCAGGAAGGAAGACCCATTGCTTTTTAAAGTCATCCAATCAAAGGAAAGTATTTACAGAAACCTATTTATGAGAAGGAAATGTTAGCAATACTGCATGCACTAAAGAAATGGAGAACTTACCTAATGGGAAGACACTTGAAGGTAAAAATTGATCATGATAGTCTTAAACACTTTTTGGAACAAAGACTATCTTCAGAAGAGCAGCAAAAATGGGTCACAAAGATGTTGGGTTATGACTTTGAAATAATATACAAAAAAGGGAAGCTAAATGTTGTTGCAGATGCACTCTCAAGAAAGAATGAAGGGGTGGAAGCATTGCTTTGCGCCATTTTTATTATCCAACTAGATTGGATAACCGAAGCAAGAGATGAATGGAAGAAGGACGAAGAAGTGTGGACACTCATTCAAAAGTTGCAGGAAGATCCTAGTACATCTGATACATTTAGTTGGAAAAATGATTCCTTATGGTACAAAGATCGCTTATATCTTTGTAATAATTCCCAACTAAAACAAAAGATTCTTTTGGAATTTCACACTTCTCCTTTAGGAGGACACTTAGGATATTTAAAAACTTACCACAGGGTGAAGAAATAATTTTTTTTGGGATGGCCTTAAATCTGATATTCAAAAGTTTGTGGTGGAATGTTTGGTTTTCCAGCAGAATAAAGTTGAGACAATTAAAAAATAAAGGTACTAAAAATTTTGATTAAATGCAAAAGAAAATTTATAAATTAATAACATATCAATGTAACTACAATATAAAATAGTTAATCAAATAAACAACATTTCTCATATCTAACAGAAGCGCAAAACATTAAATTTGACATAGATCTGCCATTAAAAAATAAGATTTATTAACAAATAAAGGTATTTAAAAATAGAATTATTAAACTTATGTCTCTTGCTTTGTTTTACGATTGATCTCTTCAACAATCCTACTAAGATTTTCAATTCTGCCACTTGAGAAAAGATCTGCAATAGTGCAAGATCTCCCTCAACAACAACAAATAAATCTTAAAAGGAGAACCCCCAATAACTTAGATCAGAGTATTCCTCTCAACTTATAGTAAGATGCTCCTCACAAATGTGATAAGAGTCTCCTATCTGTAAAAAAATAGGAACCACTTCTCCATTCTCCAAATTGTTATTTATAATTACAAAAAGAAATCCCCAAAAAGAGAGTTGTTGAAAGATGGCCCAGATCTTTGATTTTCAGCTAATAAAAATGCCTATTTCCTTATTGATGGTGCAATTCTATTTCTCTAAAAATCCTAGGCCTTCTTCTCTCCAACAAGCTCTCTGCAAAATAACCAAAATAAAAATTAAAACCAATCAAAATTCAAAATAAAAACTCATATTTCTAAAATTATGAAAAATAAAATTAACAAATTCAAATCTAATTTGATAAATAAATAAAACAAAACCTAATATTTCTCTTGATTTCATGTGGATATAATATTGACAATCAAACATATTTGGAATGAGTTAGCTACAACAAATCTTTCTCGCCAAAGATTTTTTTTTTCAAAACAAACTGAGGAAATTAATTTTAGTTACAGATTTATAATTGTATATTTTCTTGATTTTTTGAAGTATTTAATGACTAAATATAGTCAAACAACCACTTCCATATAATTCTCCCGGGAATCATATTTCCAGTAAGCCTTTGTTTCTCAATTTTGTTGAGTAAAACTCAAGATATGACTATCTAGTTCCAAAAATATTAGCTTGTTGCAAAATACATTGTTAAGCATTTTAAAAAATCATGGGAAATTATTTATTAAAATTTTGTTTTAATAAAATTAAAATAAACATTTAAAAATTAAAATTAAAATATCATAAATAAAACAAAAAAAAATATAATAAAAAACTAAATTACAAATGATTAAATAAGCATAATAAAATAGTATATATAAAAGGGAAGGGAGTGTTTAATGGTTTAATGAATTTATTAAGGTGTATGTATGGTGGATGCTAGAGTTAAAGTGGAGGAGGAGTGGGTGGAGACATGTGAGTTGAGTGCATGCCTTCCTCCACTCCAAAGGCCTCCCCACTCCAAAGATTTTCAATCTAACTATTTGTTAATAATGCACGCCTTCCTCCCCTCTAAAGGCCTTCCCTTCATGCTCATCCCACTACTCCATTAAATGCAATGTCGTGTCATTTTTGGTGTTCATCCTTGGGTGATTTTGTTTGTCATTCAAATGAAATTTTCAGGGGTGAACTTCTGAGGTAATGTCACATATATTTTTTAATATTATATAATTAGCATTTGCATCAAAAGGATGCAAAGACATGCCGATAGAAATCTAGATGGATGTAGAGTGACGCAAAGGTAGCATTATAAGAAACAAGGATATGGACCTAGAATACATGAGGAAGCATGAGGCTAAAGTATTTGAATATTCCATAGAAATGTAGATGGATGTAGAGCGACGCAAAGATAACATTGCAGGAAACAAGGATATGGACCTAGAAGACACGAGGAAGCACGAGGCTAAAGTATTTGAATCTTCGAAGAGGCATCACTGTGATATTCAACAATTTTCTCTGAACAACATCATTAAAATGAGAAGTTGTTTGGATGTGGGAAAGAAAAAAGCAATTGAGAAACACTCATTTCATGGGGTGCTCAAAATCCTAAATGAATTGAATTTCTGTCCTTCTCTCCTACAATTTAAGGAATCCCCGAGTATTGTTATCTTGTGATTTTGGATGGGAAACAAGTAGATTACATGCTCTCATTCTTGTTTCAAAGTTTAGAAAATGAAGCTTGGAGGACTATAGGTTGAGAATGACAACAATTTATTTTAAAAAAGAACATGGAAATTTTGAAAACTTGATGCCTTTTGGAATTTGGGAGCATGCAGAATAAATATTTCATCAAGGATGAAGTTGTAGATTATGTACTTCCCATTACATGTATCAAGGATTTCATACCTTATTTCCCAACTATTTTTTTTTGTTTTTGTTTCAGAAATATGTGAAACTACAATGTACAACAATACAACAACGAAAATGGTTCTCTTCACTTTGAAACTCTTTGGAAGAGGAGATCAATTCCACTATGATGCACATAGATACCCAAAATAGCAAATTTGAGCATCATAATATTGTTTTTGATTATGGCATGTGTTGTTAGTGAGTTACCAAAATGTCTTAATAAAATTATGGTTTATTCACAAAATCAAAAAATATAATTGCAAAAACACTCCACCAACTACTTCAACTAAAAAAATAAAATTAATCTCATCATCTTAATTTTCCTTCTTGTAAGACTTTCTAAATACAAAGATTATTATACTTAACCTATTTTTATTTACATTATAGTCATAATTTTATATAAAACACATTTTATATAACAATATTTTTATTTTTATATAAACTTCATATATTGCTTTCAGTTTTATATAAAAAGTTTAAGTTTCTTTATTTTAATTTAACATAAATTTCTTTATTTTAATTTTGTTAAATATTGAAAAAAATATTTTGATATATTGTATTTTTTCTTTATTTTATTTTTTATTTTTTTATATAAATATTTTATTACTTTTTATATGTATTTAATGAAATAATAAAATATAGTTGAGTAAAAAGTACAATATTTCCAATAAGCGCGCTGCTGAAAAAAAAGTACAATATTTCAATTAATTATTAGTTTAGATTATAATAATTATATAAGGTAAATCTGAACAATCACTTAAAAACATATGAATGAGTAAAGTATTGATTCCAATTATAAAATATATTACATTATCATTCAACATCACCCAACCACCATCATAATAATAATTTTATTTTAATAAAATAATTATTTAATATATAACAAAGATATTACAAAATAATGTATTTATGTTAATAATAATAAGTATTGTCATTAGTCCTTGATTTTTTATCTTCTATTCAGTGTAAATAGAAAATGAAAAAAAACCACTCTCCCATAATGATATTTATAGCAACTCGATGTAAATAAAAAATTACAAAGAACCCATTCTCTCGCAATGATATTGATAGCAGCATTTTCCAGTGTTTGATATAGTGTGGAGAAAAGTGGAAGGAGTGGCTGGGCGAAGAAGGACTGAAGTCATACGAGTTTGCAAAGTCGAATTTGGTGAACTTTTTTAATCGAAGATGCCTCACTGTGTAGTCTGGAATTCTCATCCCAAGAAATATGGGCCCGGTTCCCACACTTGTCTGGTGTGTGGCAATCCACATAGCTTAATTAGAAAATATGGTCTTAATTGTTGCCGACTGTGCTTTCGATATTATGCCAAAGACATCGGATTTGTCAAATATCGTCTGGAGAGATGGAATTCGTTGGTGAAGGCGCTGCAAAGCATAGACTTCATCCTCTAGTTGGCTGCTCTTTCTGTTCTTTTCACCTTCTTTCTCTCTGCGGTCCAAGTCCTGATTTTGTTGCATTTGTAGGATTTTCTTCAAATCCTCCATGCAGTCTCATAATTCCATATGCTCACATTTTCAATGATTGCATTTGTGCGGGGAAACAGTTGTCAGAGGCATGATACAATCAATTTCCCTCCCTGTGCATTTGCATCTTACTCCCCAGGCCTTCATCTCCATCTCTGTGCTGGTTTCTTTCTTAGTTTTCTTGTTTTTCCTCTGCCTTTTCCTTCTAATCCTCTGCATTTTAGGGCCCTCACTAACACTGACTGTTAATTCCACCACTTCTGAAGTCTGAACATAGAAACAAGTTCCAAAAGCCTCGTCCCAACTTGACGTCTCAGAGTACAACTTAGAATCCTAATAATTCAGTACACGCTAACCACTGCTTTTTATATGATTCTTCATACAAGAATTTACATAGTACGTGACTCCCCAACCCAACTGCTCTAGAGTATCTACCAAGCCCTGAATTTTCACAACACTTCCTATATCCCAATTCTGTTGCCCTAAGCTATCCTCAACCAGCGACATAAAAAGACACCTAAAGTTCGAGATCACCCTGCCTTTAAAATTAGCCCAGGAGATGATAAGGCCAACAATTTTGCACCTATTTTTAGCCTCCCAACTCTTGCAACACCACCTCAGACATCTCACCAAGCCAACCTTCCAGCCACCCGAGAGTAGAGCTGTTGCTTTACCTCTGTTATGGAGGTGCATGTTGTTCCTTATATAACATCAGTGACTACTGACAGGCTGATAATTCCTTCTCACTGCCCTACTAATCCCCATGATTGCAACCTTCCTTGGCTTAGTCATGAGTTATTGCATATTAATAGCCGCACGCTTGAACGATCTGCTCCTGTGCTCCAAAATTAAAATCGGCTTGCACACAGAGGGCTTATACAACCTTGTAAAACACTGGTTCGTGTGGAAATCCATAGTTCTTGGGTAAAACCTGCTACATCCCATGTCACCCCTCATTCCAACACCACCTATCTGCATTATCGCGTCATCCTTGTATTGGATCTGTTTAACGATTACACATGGTAGGAGATCTCTTACCATGGTGTCGGTACTGGTCCACTTGCTGTCAGATGAAGGTGCCAACCGTCGAGAGTACGATGAAGGACAATATGACAAGAGGGGGGAGGGGAGAGGGATAAGTGGGAGAGGTGGGGTAGGGTGAAGCGGAAGACAAGCAGGAAGAAGGGGATGAGGGAGAAGGGGAGAGAGGAAGTAAGGGATGAGGGAGTAAGGCAGTGAGGGGTGTGGGAATGAGGGAGTGAGGGGGAGGAGGGGTAGGAGGGGGGAGGGAGGTGAAGCAGAAGGAAATTGAGGAGAAGGAGTTGAGGCCGAAGGGGATGAGGGAGAAAGGGGGGGAGGGGGAGAGGTTAAAAATTAATTAAATTTATACAAATTATACCAAACTTTGAGTAATGATATTTTCCAAATCGCAAGTCAGAATGAGGCGAAACTTGAACCTTTAGAAAGATGGTGACAAAACGAAAGAAATGAAATCGTCAAAAAAAAAATCTAAGCAAAGAAAAAATATCCCAAAATCAACAAAATTAAAGCATACAAGTGATATAACAAAATTTGTATGGAGATTCCCATAATTTTTTGAAAAATTATAGGGAGGTGTTGTGGCCACAACAATTAGTGACACACGATGATGAAACAATTATCTCTAGTTTAAAATAATAAGGTTATATTTATCAAATATAATTTTTTTTTTTTTTTTCAAAACATTCTCGCATATTGCACCATTTAGAAGGGTCCCACAAAAGATGAATCAAGGTAGATAAGCTCATAAAAATAAAAGTACTTAAATTCCAATCCAAAACAATGAATTCAAACGTAGGGAGTAATTATTATTATTTTAAACTTTATCTATCTACAATTGGACATTAAAGATAGCTAGGAGGTTTTAAGGATTAGTATGCATCTATTAGATACAAAATTACTTATTTTCCCTGACATTGCTTCGCTTCCAACATGCCTGTTCAATACCTCGATGAAGTTTCCTTGATAAAATGTATGCATTGATCCACTGCTAGTGAGTCTGTTAAATAACCCGATGGGTTTGCATACACTTCTGACACATGTGTTTTTCAACTCTCTTATGTGCCACCCTTTTGATTAGCATATTTGTAGAATTTCTTTTAGCAATTTGGTGAAGAAAGTGGGGTGGTACAAGAGGGTTTTTAATTAAATAAATAGGTGCAGTACTAGTTAATTTTGACCCCACTAGTTTCTCTTCATCTACCGAAGTAGAGGATTTAGATGTGGAGGGGTATGGGAGGGATTCAAATAAAAGAATATAGGCAACACATTCATTTATAAAGGTATAATTATACTACCTGAATCATATCTCAATGTTCCTCATAGATAATGGTTAATGCATGGGAAAATTAAAGTTTCATAAGGGCGATCTTTTGATAAATGAAATCATATTAATAAGAGAGAGAGCCAATATTTTCACATGTACACTAATTGATTTTGGGTAGGAAAAAATTCCCCATATAGATTATGGAAATATCACAAAATCCAAAAACAAAAATGAAATCAACACACTTCAAAGATTGCAAATGAAGAAATAAAATGAAAAGTCGAAAGAAAAGGAAAATGAAAAAGATATGATTGAAATAAAACTCCAACAAGACATCATATGAAGATATGTCTCAACAAAAAGCGAATATGAAGAAAGTATATGTGTTTTAATTAAGTTGAGATTTTGATGGGTTATGTCTCGTAGAGTTGTAACTGATGAGGATTGAATTGAAAAAGTGATTTTAAAAGTAGGTAGTAGTGATGAATAAAAATAAAGTTGCATTAGCATGTCACTTTGTTACAAATATCTTGTTTCCAACATAAACTTCGAAAAACAAAGAACAAGACAGTAAATCAAAACAAGGTAAAGTAAAAAGGCTCCCTCATGTAACTTGTTTGCAATTAAATTATCATCACAACTGCTTCTCCGAGCTAGAAGGGATGGAAAGTAAACTGAAGGATTTTTAAGCAATCTTGCCAGCAACAACAATCCTTTAGTGTAGCTAGCAAGGACCTGTAAAAAAAGAGCTAAAATTAGAAAATATTAAAATAAAACTGAAACTAAAATAAAATTGAAAAATTATAGAGGATGAACATAAGCGTTGTAGAAATTTGCTGAATAATGAAGTTTATTCGCTGCAATTAACCTGATCATACATCAATTCGAATTGCTTGTACAACACATAATTGCTTCTACAAATTAATCGTCACATGCGGAATAAAAACAAAGTGACAGAACATCAAATCACACACATAGAACGCAACATGTATGGGGAAAGCTTATAGCTGAAAACCCCCAGCTATATGTATCATATAATGGATGAGAATCATGTAGTTTTACACAATACAATACTCCTCACAAGTACTCAGTACTGTCTCCAAAAACTACACACAAAACTAGCTCAGTTTGAACCGATCACGGGTTCAAAACTCCTCCTCTAGTCTGCCTGCCTCTACTGCGCAATCCAAAGTGTGAATGTAGCTGAATGGAATTCGAATTCACCTAGTTGGTACAGCACAATAATCATTGGCATCATCATCCGACTGATTGTGCAAATCTCATGCACAACTAATGTACAACTGCTGTCAGTCTCACCCTTTCATCTACCTCTTCCACCTGTCTTTCACTGAACTGTCCATGCACTGAGTTAACTGATGTGTTATTTAGTTGAATAATGAGTTAATAATCAGTGAATTAAATAATATTTAATTCACCCAACTCATCTCTAGTGTAATCGCCAGTTAAACTGATCACAACTAGTTCAACTAGTTAACCAGAACACAATCTCCATTAACTCCTCAATCAACTCCACCAAAACTCTGCCACATGAGTCTAACTGAAGTCAACCATGCAATAGCTCAACTAACCCATTGGAAATTCGAATTTCCATATGTCAGCTGCATGCCCCACCTCCGGGGGTCAAACTAAAGTGCTCCAAGAGGATAAACTGAAGTTTAGAGTGCAAATATGCACCAAGATTTGATCACTTATTTTTAGCCCCAAGTACTAAAAATAGAAACCAATTAATGTCTAAAAATAGAGGTCCATCTATTTTTACCAACATGACTCACTTCTCCAAGAATAGCATATCAAGTACTTCTAAGATATTATCCTATATGTTCAAAAATAGACATAGTCTGTGAGACTCTTCACAAAATCACATGTGTGGTCCCCACCTAGTTTAGGTGATCACTTTCCAACTAGGATTAGGAAAGATGTTTCAGGAGGCCTCCTTCACTGTTTCTTGTTGCCATTTTCAACAAGTGTATGAAATTTACCTTGAAGGATTTTTTTAAGATTGACCTTAGAGATATTTATTTCCTCCAAATTCCTTTTTTCAAGAACAAACTTCATTTTCTGATTAAGAATAAATAACATAAATAAGTTGAAACTCTATCAAATTTCATGTGCCTATGGTCATCGAATTTATTCAATCTAAGCTAGAGTGAACATTTATCCAAAAAGGAATAGTTCATATTAAAGGAATCAAGAATAAATAAAAATGATCAGAAATAAGAACAATAATGAAAATATTCCAAAATGCACTTTTCTTTGTATTGCGGCTATGATTATTCTGTTTTCATTTTCTGATTTCAATCATATCCTTTGTATGTGCAGGCTAGATGAAAGCATTCTGATTTTATATCAACCTAATTTTTTTTCTTAAAATCCCATGGAATTAGGCCAATGTACCAACCTATATATATAAAATGAGAGAACTTGAACCTTTTCATAGTGGGCATTAGAGTGGATCAATATATATATATATATATATATATATATATATATATATATATATATATATATAATCAAATCACAAGAGAATCCCAAATCAAATATATATTAACACCCAAACATATTACCTTTGCATCAATTCTGACAAATAGGAGACTGTGAAACGATGTGATGATGTGTGAATGGAGAGAACCAACATAAAAATTATAGTGGATGACCATATCACCCTAATGATAAAATATTGGAAAAAATTATGGGCGTGCTTATCAATTTTCCACGTAAATATGATAGATTCACAAGGGTGACAAGTGGCGAGATTTGATTTGGGTGAGAGGTAACTTGGCATACGTCATGGCTCCTTACATTAGCCTAAGAAAAAAAGCTTAGAACATATGAAGAATGCATATCTAGGGTGATTAGATTTGGGATGATGTGGAAGGAAAGAGTCTGAAGGTCCAATGAAGTAGTGAAAACACAAATAAGAGAAGGGCCCATGAGTAGATGTGTCATGATGAGTTGTCCATGGAGTTTGTCCCCGAATATTTCGAATGGAGGAGAGCATGAAATATCTGGGGGAAGAAAGATCCATGATGACATGTCCAGATGATAGAAAAAAAGGTGAATGGAAGAGAGTGAAGATGCAATGTAAATGAAGAGTGCCCGCAATTCCATGCTTTCATGTTTTCTTGTATCACCTGAGAAGGTGATCCATGGTAGGATGGAAAGGCAAGACTTGTAAAAGCTCCAGGGAAGAACCTCCAGGCTACATGGAAAAGTGAAGTGGTAATTATAGCTGGGTAAGGACACTCATAAAAAGCGCTCTGATAATAGTGTGGAGGAAAGGGACCCGCCTATCCATGTCGTCCCGGAAAGACAAAATCCTGGAATAAATAGGAAATGGATTTGAAGGACCTTGTTGGGGAAAATAAAGTGGGGATACGTGGAAGTGGGGGACACAAAGTCACACTATGTAAGAATTTGAGATGCAACATGCGTTACATATAGTCAAATAAAAACTGATGGAAGGTTCACATGAGAGGATGAGTCACCCCAACTCGTTTGAATGAAGAGATTATGGAAACCTCCAAGGAAAATCGTTCTGGGGTGATGTGGAAGATAAACAAATAAAGGGCCAATAAAATAACTAGAAGGGTTATGTAACAAGGGGGACCCATATGCATATGGCGTGGGGACCAGCTCGATGTGTAAACACTAAGTTATCTTGGAGTTTATAAAAAAAAGTGCAACCAAAAGGACATGTACGAGATCATTACCTCCAACACAAGACAAGCACTGTTGCGAAAAGGTTTGACCCAACCCAACCTTAGAAAATAAGGAATTTTAAAAAATCACTGGGGCATGGTAGTGGACATGGATAATTCTTTCCAACTCATATATGATCATGTAGTGAGTGAAGGCTTCATCTCTGTGTCTATTTTTTTTCTAGTGATGCTCAAAAACCCAACCGCATCAAAAGAAAAATGTAACATTATTATAATTTATCTCACATGAAGCGAAGTAAATACAAATCACAACACTTGTATAAAGCACATTTTATAAAAAATTCAAAATTATGAAGAGTGGATGAATACTTCCTTAAACATGTTCATGAGTCAATTTGATTGACACACTTTAAACCATCATTTGTTAATAAGAAGTAAAGACTCATTGCTCTCTTATTCCATACCTGCAATATTAAATGAAAACAAAAAGAAAATAAATCTAAACTAAACTAATCCTACTCCTAATCTAATCTAATCTAACGAGGCAAACTAAAGCTAAATACAATCGTACTTTCAATGGAGCCATCCCATTAGTTTAAGATATATATATATATATATATATATATATATATAAAGCTAAATACAATCGTACTTTCAATGGAGCCATCCCAAAAGCTAAATACAATCGTACTTTCAATGGAGCCATCCCATTAGTTTAAGATATATATATATATATACATATATACACATACACACATACATGTGTATATTGTATATTATTATATACATATATATTATATATATATATATATATGGCATATATATATATATACTATCTATCTATATACACACACACACACACACACACATACACACACACACACACAAAAATTCAACCAATTATGTACATGAATTTATAAGAAGTCGAGAAAAAGAAACTTATTTATAAAAAACCTCTCTTGAAACAAATTTTCCAACCATATTCCAATTATATCTGCAAGGTTAGGATGGACATTTATTAATGATTGGAGAAGATTCCAAGGAGGACATGGCAATATACAAAACTTGAAAGATTTACTTTTAGATGTTGTAGCTTGTGAAAAAATGTCAGTATTATGTACATGAGGTAGAATATTAGCAAGATTTTGTGTAACTAAATTTTCTGACCAACTTTCAACTTTCAACTTTCAACTTTTAGAATATTTTTAGATAGATAAGATAGTTGGTCAAATTGTGATGTTACACTCTCAATTGTTTATTCTTGTTGAAGATATGTTTGAAAAGAAAGAATGAGCTAGTATGACATGAAAATCAAATGAAATTCAAAGATTAGAAGCTCTTGATGCTTATGATTAAGTTATTGAAATTCATTTTCACATTGGCCCATTAATGCACTTGGTAAGTGTCCAATGCTTGATTGTTCAATACGCCAACATAGGATATCCAAAAAATGGAAAATAAAAGAAGTATACAAGTTTGAAATGAACCATAATAAATTGAGCATAGACAATAAAATTAGATCATTATTTATGGTAGTGTTACAAGACAATTGAGATTTATTTGAAATGATTTCCTTTTCGCAAGTATTAGTCAGGATAATGTAATTGGAATTGATACTAACATCTACTTGTGAAGGTGAAATAGGTTCACGACTATGAGCAAGCATGGGAACTTGAATAATATCAAAATCATACATTAGAATGGAATATTTTTTTTTAGAGAAATGAAATCATTATGAGATCTAGTAAATTCAAAATGAGGACCATGAACATAAAAATATCTCTCATTATGAATTATAGATTGAATATGAGAATTAAGAACATGAGAATTTGAAGGGGTATAAAATAACTCACTATTCTCAATTTCAAAATCATCGTAATAAATGACTTCATAATTCCTATGAGCACTCTCTTCCTTTTCAGAAAGTAAATTAGAATTAGGAAAATGATTAAATGAAAAATTATGGGAATTCTCAAAGCTGCTGAAAGTATGGGAAATTAAATACTCACTATCCTGATGAGAACTAACTGACAATTTGTTATTAATTAAATTTATGACTTCTCTTATGTTTTCTAAAATTGCATTTGTATGAGCAAGAACAATTAAATGATTAAGAAACAAATTAAGGTTAAAAAAAAAGGTCTGAGTTAAAGAGAAAAATGGATATTTAAATAAATAATAGACAATGATTCCATTTCAGAATAATTATCATAAAATAATTCTTGAGTTTCCAATTTTGTCACTAATTCATCATTTCCTTCAAGGAAAGATTCATATTTTTCAGAATTCAAAATGATCTCTAGAATGTTGTAAGCTTGACATGCTACATATTCATGAGAGTGAAAACTTAAATAATTTGAATCATATGGGTGAAACTCATGGGAAAAATTTGAAATATCAGAAAAATTATTGTAGGAAGCACGTTGAAATGATCCTCTTTAACCATTTGCATGATCATTGGCTGATTTTCTTGTTGATTTTATTCTTTAGCAGAATTAGCATGATTTGGGACAACACGATTATGTTGATTTAGAAAATATCTAAGAAAAACCTTATTTATTTTAATAACATTTATCTCCTCCTAAAACTGTCTGTTAGCAATCTTTGCGTTTTTTGTTTGAAGAATATTGGCAAGGCCATTTTGAGAAATTGGTTCTTTAGCAATGGAAAGTACACTTAAAAAAGTAACATCTTCTGATTCTTGGAAATTGTTTGGAATGCAAGGAAGGGAATGAATATATTCAAACCTTTCCATCATTTCAATATCTAATTCTTAAACAAATTAGTTGAAGTATAATAATAAATTCAATGGAAGATTCATTTTCGAAATTTCGTAAATTTTCAAGTTCAATGTATAAATTTTCACAATCATAATTATCGAATTTGTAATAAATTGGTCCCAACTGTGAATAGAGGAAACTCGAAGAGATTCACATCATCTTTTGGATTTAATTGTGAAAGTTAGAGTAAATATTATGCACAAAATACTTTCATCAATATCGGGAAAAGTAGAATTTGTAAAATTTTGAATAAATTGTAAAGCATGATCATATGCAGAAGACTTTCTCTTACCATCAAACTTTACCTTCAACTAGAGTATTACAAGTTTCATTGCAGTGATGGAATATGCACGTCCAAATATACAACTCCATATGGTTAATTTAAAAGGAGTCATTATAAGCAAATAAAATCTTTAAAAATACAAAACTCCAAAATGACAACTTATCATTAGCCCTCCTTTTAGCGCCAAAATTGTTGATGGCCAAAAATGATCGAAATAAATAATGTCGAGATGACACAGTCAGGGCCCCAACTAAGTACTTATTCATTTGGAATGGTGATTTTGACTGATTCGAATTGTTCCAGTAACCCTTACTCTCCCTGTTGAATTATATTTTTCCTAATTTCTTATTGATAAGAAGAGAAAAATCAAATTTACCTTCTTGCATCTAGCTTGCAAGAAAGCAATCCTTAAGGTTACATAGGGCTCAACTAAGCCACCAATGAGACTACTCCTACGTAAAGAGACTTATAAAATTCATTAATTAATCTAAATATAAAACTAAATCTAGATGCAAGGCTACCTATTAATGCAGAAAATCGAAGCAAACTACTCTAACTCGATACTTAGGAGATAACTAACAAATACCAAGTGCAAGGATTCAATGATGATGGGGATTTAACATGCTCTTAATGATGAATTTAGAGTTTCTAAAGAATTTATAACAACTAACATTATAAGTGCACAACATGTTCTATACTAGATATTATAAATGATAAAAAATATATTATTGGATCATGGAAGTAGTTCACACAATCTAATAACGATTAAAATCGATTTTAAATGAAAATTTTATGAGTAAATAGTTACCTAGAAAATTAATTAAATGCAAGAGAAAATTGAGAAATTAATAGTAGATCAATGTAACTAGAAGATCAAATAGCTAATCAAATAAAAAACGATTCTCATATCTAATAGAAGTGCAAAGCAAGGAATTACTGACATAGATCTTCCATTAAAAGAATAATATTTATTAATAAGTAAAAGTATTTGAAAATACAATTAATAAAGTTGGATCTTTTTCTCTATGTTATAATGGATCTCTTCAACAATTCTATTAATAATTTTAGTTCTACCACTTAAGAAAAGAGTTGCAATAGTGAAGTATATCCCTCTACAACATAAATTAAATCTTAAAAGGAAAACCCCCAAGAACTCATATATGAGTATTCCTCTCAACCTACAACATAATCCTCCTCACATAAGTGTAAAGAGTCTCCTATTTTCATAAAATAGGAAGCCCTTCTCCATCCTCCAAATTGTTATTTATAATTACAAAAAGAAATCTCCAAAAAGGAGAGTCATTGAAAGATGGCTAATATATTTGATTTTTAACTGATAAAAATGCATATTTCCTCTTTTCTAGTGCAATTATATTGCTCTAAGAATCTTGGGCCTTCTCCTCTCCAACAAGATCTCTACAAAATAAAAAAACTAACAATTAAATCCAATCAAAATTCAAGAGAAAAACTAATATTTCTAAAATTATGAAAACCAAAATCAACAAATATAAATCCAATTTTATAAAAAAATAAAACCAAATGTAATATTTCCCTTAATTTCATGTGGAGAGAATATTTACAATTGAAAAATTTTGGAATGAGTTAGCTACACGAAATCTTCCTGGCCAAATAATTATTTTTTTTCAAAACAAACCCAATAAATTAATTTTAGTTACAAATTTATAATTAAATATTCTATTGAATTTTTGGAGTAGTTAATGAATAAATCTGGTCAAACAACCACTTCCATATCCTTATCCTTGAAATTATATTTCCAACAAGCCCTCATTTTCTCAATTTCGCTGAGTAGAACTCAAGGGCCATCTAAATCTAGGTTCTAAAAATATTGGCTTACTGGAAAACAGATAGTTTTGGGCATTTTAAAAAATTATGGGAAATTTCTTAGGAGAAACATCAACTCATCAACAAAGAAATGATCTCTATGACTAGGGTTTCCCTAGCTACTACTCCTCTGCTAGCTTATATTTGATTCACAGATTCAAAGGAAAGACTATTGTGCTCTGATATTGAACTCCATTTCATGATTCGACTGTCGAAGTCTAGTTTTGGTTGAATGAGTCTGCTTTGAATTTGTCATCACGACTTCAATGAGATGCTATGTTTTTACAAGCTCACTTTTTGAAAGGTGTATTGCAGGAGGCATTATTTCTCTTTTCTTTATGCCATGGAGGAGGTGGTTGCATTCAAAGCCCTGTTGTAGGCTCAAAAACCACTGGGGACTTCTTCTCCCCCCCAAAAAATTGTGCAATAATTAGTTAAGATCCCTACTTTGGATCCATGCAATATAGCCTTAGCCCTCATAAAAGCATTGGTTGGCAAGTTTATGGGCTTGTGGCCAAATCTAAAAGCCATTGAATCCTAGATAACGGAACAATGGCCCCCCAAGCTTCAAGGTCAGGTAACTTTATTTGTAGTATGAAGGGGCTTCTATGTTTTTTGTTTTTCAATAAAATGGAAATAGATTTTATTTTCAAATCAGGGTCGTTTTATGGTCTAGAGGCATCTTTATCACTCCATTAACTTTGCACTTCAATCCAAATTCTGAAATTACTTTTGTGCCAATGTGGGTTCAACTGCCACACCTCCCTCTTCATCTTTGTGGGGCTTAAGCACTAAAGTCGTTAAAAACAAACTAGGTCACTATTTTCCTAAAACATAAAGCGTAAACAAGGTAAATTTTCTTGTGCTCGTATTTGTGTTGAAGTAAACATCAATGAAGGTTTATGAGGGGCGCTAAATATAAATCTAGGAGAATGGATCCATATACAAGAATTGGACTATGAGAATATTCCATTCAAGTGCATCATTTGTAATTTTCATGGGAACTTTGCCAAAAATTCCCCGCAACAAAAAAAGGACGAGCAAGCCCAAGCTTACTAAAGAAACTAGTTTCTAACCAACACACAAGTGAATAAGGAATAAACAAAACAAGGCTACAAAGAAATCTTTTGAAGTAGATGCAATTCTAGAACCTTCCCCCAACAAAAAATCATTTTAGGCCCTTCAAGACCCAGAACAAGATAAAGATTCCCCTATGGATGAAACCCCAAATGACGATCCAGGAAATACAAAATTGCAAGTGGAAAATGATCAATTAAATACATAAATGTTAGTGGAAAATGAAGATCTAACCCCTTCAGTGGTCGATCCTTGAGGTCTAGAGTAAAATTTTGAGAAAAGAGCTTTGGAATTTATGCCCTCCACTCTTGCAGAGATGAAGAAATGTTTCCGAAAGATTTACCGAGAAGTTATGAAAATGAGAGTAGTTCATGAAAAATCATACATTGGCGGCAGCGCTAAAAACTCCATATCCTCGAAGGAAGTGGAACCACCTCTCACAAGAGGTAGGAAATCCAATAAATAAAAGTGAGAACATGCAACAAATTCTAACTCATCTTCATGATATCAACTTCATGTGGATTCTTTGTACTGATTTTACATTATGTTATGCTCACAATTGTAAAAATTTACTCTTGTAAATAGCTATAAGGATATGTCTTCCATGAATTTCATCATTTCCCCAGTGGAATATCCCATTGAAAAATGAAAATGTAATGAATTCCCCAAATATTTGTTATGTTAATAGAATCACTTCTCATATATATATGCAATTTTTTATTAAATTTCTATTTTAATAAAATTAAATAAATATCTAAAAATTAAATAAAAATATTACAAATAAAACAAAAATAAAATAAAAACTAAATTAAAAAAAATAAAAATAAAAATATAAAAAAATAGTATATATAAAAAGGGAAGGGAGTGTTTAATGGTTTAATGAATTCATAAGGAGGGAATACATATGGTGGATGTGAGTTAATGTGGAGGAGGAGTGGCTAGAGGCGTGTGAGTGGAGTGTGGGTCCTCCCCCACTCCAAATATTTTCATTCCACCCATTAGTTAATAATGAATATGCCCTATATGCTCTTCCCACTCCATTAAATGCAATGCCATGTTACCACGAGAGAGTTCAAGTGTGGGTAATTTTGTTTGTGATCCAAATGAAATATTCGGGGATGAAGCTTCAAGGTTATGTCATATTTAATTTTTCATTTTAATTTTTAATCTATATATATATATTTCTTGAATTTAGTGGTTTTAAATAAATATTAAATTAATAACTAATTAAATAAAACAATATTTATAAATTAAATAAATTTAAACTACTTCGAATGCGGGTGATTATTCATGCTTTGTTGGCAAGCCATATGGCCTCTCCACAACCTTGCAGCTGGCCTCACCACGAGGTTGCACCTGTCTCCGGCGTGAGAGCCATAAATATGCATCGCTAGTTTTCATCCTGGTTCATTCCTTGTCATTCAATTTGGCATACTGCGCATTCAATCCTACCTCGTCCACCAGGAAAATTTTTAAGGATGGAAAATTATCTTGAAGTTTTAAAAATTGGCGAATCTCACTAGTTCCTAATATGAAAAATATAAAATTTTTATGGATGTATTTGTAAAATTATTCAAATTTATAATGATTTTATATATACTCTCTATATAATGTTGGTGATTTTTAAGGTAGAACAATTTTATATTGTAAAATTTGGGCGAATCATTTTTATAAAAAATGGAAATTGGCGAATATTTTTTTTGGAAAAATCATGGAAAATTAGCCCACCTACGAATATTAGCCCCTAAAATTTTCCATGTCATCCACAACATAGATTTATCTAGATTTTTATGGGCAATGGAGCTGATTCCTTCCCGCATTTGTCCTACGCCTCCATCCATTTTTCCCTCAAGCTTGCTCTGCAAGCTCCTGCTCTCTGCTTTTCTTGTCCCTGTTGTGTTTTTGCCCCTCACGCAATTGTTCATTCACCCTCTGCTCATTTTTTTAACGTTGTTGCTCATCAGTCCATTGCTCATCCGTTTCCATCTGCTCATCCACATCCTATGCATCCCCAATATTCCATTGAAGCCATGCCTTTCCGCCAGCCTATGCACTGCCGTAGGGGATGAGGCAAAGGTTCACCCTCTCTCCCTCCAATTTCGGCCATGGAGCAGCACACAGTGGCCTTCTTGGTAGCCATGGATGCGCAAGAGGTCTCTGACCCCCAGTTCCTCTCAGCCCATCTCTCAATTCAAATTTTGGAGAATCTGCAATGAAATTCCAGCTCTGGTTCTAGGAAGAGGCCATGAAAGTCCACTCTCTCTCGTTCATCCGCCCTGCTGCCTATAAAAATGGTGGCTCTTCCTGTCAAATGCATGGAGGAAACCTATGAAAGTGGGGGCAACAGCTCTGCTGAAGGTGCCACCCAACCTGACAATGCATAAGACATAGGCGCTCGCTCCACCTCCACACCAATTTGGCTTGTCAGCTCTCCAAGAAGGAGGACGACCTCTCTGACTACAGGTGAAACATTGTGGAAGAACCTCCAGCAGAGAATGCAAAGAACCAGAATGTGTAGATCCACGACTCCTCTTTTTCTAGTATTTTTGCGCCTTTCTATAGTCTCTATGTTTACTTTTCTTCTACCTAACAAAATTAGTTTTTTAGATATTCTGTTAAAAGTTGGTTTCCCCATTAGGGAAACTCTCTCTATGTTTTGTGGAACTCTCTATGGGCTGGTTTCTCCCCAAGGGGCAACCCCATTTTTGAATTTTTTAATTATCTCCTTCCGACCGTGGTTGGATAATTAAAAAACCCTAGTCACGAAGCTTGAATGTACTATTTTTGTAACATATAATAGAAATTAGTCTTATGCAGAAAAAAATAAAAAATAAAAATAAATCTAATTGGCTAAATTAAATAATAAATTAATCTATCTTAGCTTAATTAAATTAAATTAACTTGATTAAATAAGCTACATTTAACTTAATTAACTAAAATAATTTAACTAAACAAGTTATGTTTACATATATTAAATCAATTAAATTTATACAAATTATAAAATAAAAGTTAAATATATATTTACATATGTATGCTTAGACAATGAAATTGACCAAACTTTGACTAAGGATATTTTCCAAATTGTAGGTGAGAGTAAGATGAATCTTGAACCATTAAAAAGTTGGCGAGAAAATGAAAGAAATGGAATCATCAAAATAAAAATCCAAGCAAAATGAAAATATCACAAAATAATCAAATTTAAAGCATACAAGAAGAGATATTAACAAAATTCATATGGGGGGCCCCATAATTTTTTGAAAATTTATGGGGAGGTGTTGTTGCCATAATAGGGCTAAATCAAGATTTAGCCTTCCAATTCTCTCAATTACAACACTCAAAGTGCCTTCTTGAATTGAAGAAGTGGTTGAAACTTCATAAGAGGGAGAGAGAGCTTCAGAAGGAGATTCCACAAATTGATCCAAGATAGGGATCCCCCCTGCAATATGTGAAATCTCATTATCAAATTCTTGAAATTATTTTGCATGTGTGAATATGTCCAAGCGATCAAGTTGTCGCTCAACAAAAATGCCAGTCTTAGAAAATTCAAGAAAAATCACATCTCTAAACAATTTAAAGCTCTTGTTTTCCTCATCATAGTGGCACTATTCTTTGGAGGTATTCGAGTACCCCAAGAAGATACACTTTCGACTCCTTGCACCAAGTTTGTTTCTCTTTTCCTTAGGAATCAAGGCATATCAGGTGGAACCAAAAACCCTAAGATGCCTTATCAAAGGAATGTAGCCATACGACATTTAATAAGGAATCTTGTTTTGAGAGCATGCGATGGACATCTATTTTTAATTTACACTGCACATAGAACTATATCGGCAGAGAACATCAGTTTATATTTAAAAAAAATATATATATAATTGAACGAACCATATTTAAGGTTATCCTTTCATTATTCAACTACACCATTCTGTTGAGGATTATAAGGCATTGTTGTTAGATGTTGAATCCCATGTTTGCAAAGATAGTTTTTAGATTCATTTGAAGTATATTATTTTCCATTATCAGTGTGAATAGATCCAATATGAGATTGTGTATCATTTTCAATCCATGCATATATTTTTTTTAAAGTTTCAAAAGCTTCATATTTATTCTTCAACAAATATACCCAACACATTTTGGTGTAGTTAGCAATAACATTCATCATATATTTATTTCAGTTTGTAGAAGGAACAAACATAGGGCCACACAAGTTAGAATAAATAATTACAAGCGAGTGGCCAACTTAAAGAGATTACTTTTGACACTCTTGTGGAGAAATTTGCAGAAAGAGAGAAATATTTTTGGAAGAGAAATATAGTTGCCCAATATTCTTAAGCATTTTCCTACTTTGCACAGAAAGAGAAGAATCAGGCACAAGATTCTTCTAGAGGAAGAGGTGGCAAAAGAGGACGTGGAAAGAAGAATAACAGAGGCAGGGGGTGAAAACATTACCAAGGAGGAAGACTTGATATTCATTGCATACATTGCAAAAAAAATGGACATGATGCATCCACATGCAAGCTCTCTTGAGACGTAATCAAGCAGGAAATAAATGAAGAGAAAGGTAAAACACCAGATCTAGGGAAAGGAAAAACACCTAAATATGCTCATTATATTGTCGCACATTGAAATATTGGAGTCCCTGAAGACTTGTTTAATACTTCATTTGCTCTGATATGATGTATATATTTTAAGTGAAGGATTTAATAATTCATTTATGTCTTATTGTTTTTTTCCATTTTTAAACACAATTATTCGAGATTATATATGGATGTTATTCATATAACAAATCAATTAACTATTTAATTGAAGTGTTTATCATTTACAATTTATTTTAATTAAATTATTTATCGAAGAGATCTACATATGAGGACCCAAGCAATGGTACTCTAATTAATACTACATTAATTCAATATGTTCACAAAAATTTCAGAACATGGAAAATTTAAATGTTTTATAATACAAAAAATATAACATGTAAATAAATTTTGATTTGCATCATAAAATTTGATTTGCAAAATATTGTACATTACATTGTTGTTGGGTGTGTGTTATATTATTTCCACGAATAGTCACATGTGCGAGGGGCTCACAAGGGGGGCAGCAACCCCCCCTGTCCAGGTGATAGCAAGGGGCAGGGTCCGGGGCAATGCCCCTGGAATTTTTTTTTTGGACCCTATTTTAGGTGGGCGGAGCCGCCTTTGGTTTTGTTCATGGGTTTGCACATGGTTTTGGGGCATGATGGTTTTCGACCCCTGGTATTTTATAGATTCGGTCAAGGGAATTACGGTTATGTTCTAATCCAGGGTTAGTTGATTGGGGTTTATGAATGCTTCGACATGTATATATATGTGTTGTAACACTAAAAGGAACATAATGAAAAATCAAGCTGGTAGTCTCGATTTGGGATCCAGAGGAAAAATATCTGTGCATATCTGTTTTATGTTTTATGCCCTCACTATTGTTTATTTTCTATTTTTTAAGAATTCGTTTGCATATAATTTCTGTATAGGGTTAAAACCTACAATTCTAACATTTCACATAGATAAAATAATAAATTGAACAATACTTGATCTGACGATTTAGTTGGGGTGCTCCTACTAGGATACCCAACTAAATTTACTTCCAAACCAATTAGGAATGACTTCCTAGCTCAGGGAACATCCACAGGTTCCATAGCCCTCTGATCCCAAGTCCAGCTAGCCAGAGCGTGTCCAGGTTAGATCTAGATCCAAACCTCTTTAATCAATCCAAGAATAATTTCTCCTCCATCTCTTCCACACCACTTTGAAATCCCAAGGACCCAAGAGAAAGCCCCCAAAAACAAATATGAATGAAAAAAACCCCTTCTTCCATCATGCCTTCCTTGTTTTTTTTCTTCCTTCCTCATCCTTCCTCATCCGTCCCAACCACCTCCCATGACTGCCCCCCCCCCATCTTTCAAATTTAATGTTTTTGACTTTCAACCCCTTGACACCTCCTTGAGCCTCACCCTCCTTACCACTCCAACTAGCCCTTATCCCTTCATTAACATTCGAGTGGTACATTCCCCAACCACCCTCTATTAATTCAATAATGTATTACCTTTTAAAAATAAAATTATTTTTATAAAATATCATCATTCAATAAATAATATGATTGTATTAAATGTACCATTCAATAAAATCTTATTATTTTAATAAAGTATCATCATTCAATAAAATAATGTTATTCTAATAAATATTACCATTCAATAATATTATATTGTAAATATTAGTCAAATTTTAGGAATGTTAAATTAATTTAATATTTAAATGAATCATGTTTAAAATATAATCATTAATAATAAATCATGTTTTAAGGTCAATTAATCACTAATCTTTATTAAATATTTGTTTTATCATTCAACACTTTAAGCTTTTAGAATACTAGGATATTCATGCGAAGTGTGGATATGTAGCTAACATACACATACCTCATATGTATACTAATAGTACTTATTTTTATTAGGTACAATATTCAATCACTCAGTTAGTAGGCTAATAATATAATGTAAGATAATATGATTAGGTAGGGAATTACATACACCCCTCCTTCAAAAAACTTTGTCCCAATGTTAAAATCAAAAGGTTACTAGTAGTTTGGAAGTAGTATGACAATAAGGCATACTAAAAAAAAGAGAGATATAATAGTCAAATTACGTAAGTCAAGCAATAATGTTGGTTTCCATCTAGAGTCTCTAGCTAAATTATAGCCTCTTCTATTCCCTAACCTATGTCCACTCCCATCCTATCCACCTCTGCTGCAATATAATATGGCATCAGCTATACCGATCTATCCACTGATAGAACCAAGATGATAGAAGCGTCAACTATATCAACCTAACTTCCCCAGTAGGCAACTGGAAATCGTTATCACATTTCTAAGGGGGCATGTCCATTAGTTCCTTCCCATGATTCTAGGCTCAGAGGTTACATGGTGGGAAATTCCTCCACCCCTCCTCAAAATTAGGGTCAACACCCTAATATGGACCACACTACAGTGATGATTGGATACTTGTCGTCGAAAAATTCATTTAGGAAGTCATGCCACCTGCAATCTAGAATTTACCCATGTCATAATAGTGCATATCAAGTAGATACAAAATGTGATAAAACAATGTACATCATACCATTCCTCATTGGATGTCTCGACATCCCTAGTCACTGGCATGGATCTTGGCTATCATATAGTTCTTTACAATTTGTAGGTTAATTCCCATAATGCCTATACATAACAACAAAATATATATAGACAAGTGTTCATAATCATCATGTTATTAAATTTTGTATACACACACCCATTTTGTAATTAATATATTTTAGGTCCCTATATTACTAGTATAGTCCCTTATTGTTGCTAGCGTAACCCCCTTATTGTTATTGTTGTACCCCTGTGACCCCCATATTGTTATTATTATGCCCTTACATTATTATTGTTAGGTCGGCTAGGATTACATTGTGGTCCCATGGACTCCTATATATAGAAAGGAGGTTTTTCCATTTGTATCATCCAAGAATTGTAATTTATGTAATGTAAAGGAGGTTTCCCCCTCGAAGTGGCTTATTTCTAAGGCATTGATCTCTCTTTTCTTCTATTTTTGGAGCTGGACTCATAACATTTGGTATCGCAGCTTTGGATTCTAGGGTTTCGCTGCCCAAATAGGTCATCGTGGAATTTTCACTATAAATTTTTTTATACGAAGGTTCAAAAGCTGAAATTTTTACAGAGCAAAGCCAAAACCCTGAGGAATGTCGTGCACAAATTTCAGATCTTGGTTCACAACATTTTCGGAGATGTGATCTGTGGAATTTAGGGATTTTTTAGGCTCCAGAATTTCACCTAAAATAGGTCATCGTGGAATTTGCACTATAATGTTTTTTCTATGAAGGTTCAGAAGTTGACATTTTTATAGCACGAATTCGAAATCCCATGGAACTTCCTATACAAATTTAAGATCTTGGTTCGCAATATTTTTGGAGATACGATCTATGGAAGTTAGGATTTTTTCAGGCTCTTGAATTTCATCTCAAAGATGTGACCATGGGAAAATAGTCATATCTCTCTCTCTAAGCGTCGGTTTGGAATTCTGTAAAAAGTGGCTACAATCACACGGAATTTAGTTTCCTATGTATCAATTTCAGAGCCTAAGGAGGAAACAGTGACACGTGGCACGTCATACAAGTTCGCTCTACTGAACCAGTCCATAATTAGGTCATTGTGGGAGATTGGGCATAAATTTTCCTTGAAGAATCCAAATTAGGTTAGACCTGTGGCATTCGAAAGAAGATTCATAGTGCTACTACAGGGCCAAATTTCAGATATTGAAGATCCGAAATCACAGAGATAATTCAATTCCAATATAGAGCTCCTCAAAATCAAGACAAAGTTGTGTATTTGTTTTCTGAATCACATAAGTATTGTTTGAAGAATCAATTTGAATTGATTCCAAGGGAATATTGTAGAATAAATATTAGTATTGGGTTCTAAAATGCCCCCTAAAAAGAATTCAACACCCATTAAGCCTTCAGAAGGCTCTACTATGGCTCATGAAGATGAAGAAATGCAACATGACATATCAAAATTACAAGAGAAAGTGCACCAAATTTCGCTCTCGTAAAGAGCAACAAAAAATGAAATGGATGTTTTGAAGAAAAGTGTGGAAGCTAAGATGGATGATTTGAAGAATGGTATGGAAGAGAAAATGGAGGGTTTGAAGGAAGACATGCAAGGTTTGAAGTAAGGTTTGTCAAAGTTGATACAAGAAATGATTCCCGATGGCGAAAATATAGTAGAGGAAATTCATGATTGGAGGAAAATAAATGTTGATAGTGATTTCATAAACTCTAATGTTGGATTGGAGAACCACCATATTCCAAATATGGATATGAGGAAGGTTGATGGCATAAATCCCATAACATGGATTATACAGATGGAGCAATATCTTGATCTCAATAATGTGCAAAACACACAAAAGGTATGCATTGCAACTTTACATTTAAAATACATTTGTATGGTATCGAAGGCTTTTCTCCCGTAAAAAAATTGTTAGTTGGTCAATTTTTATGGAGGATATGATAGCACATTATGAGGATACAAAGAGCAAAACCTTCTTTAGCCAATTGATAAATCTCAAACAAAAGGGTTCAGTGGTGGAGCACATTTAGGACTTCCAAAAATTGAATATAAGGGTAAATGATATTCAAGAGGAACACAAGATTGATGTCTTCATAGGGTCTTTAAAGGATAACATCCAATATGAAGTTTGCATTTGGGAACCTGATTTATTGGAGAAGGCATTCAGGTTGGCAAGAAAAATTGAATGTAAAATTATGGCGACAAGGAAGCCTACCACTCACATCTATAAATATGGAAGTTTTGCTACTCCTAGACTTCCACAACCTACAAGCTTGACACCACAAAAATTGGAAGAAAAAAGAGCAAAAGGGCTTTGCTACAGTTGTGATAGAAAATAAACTAAAGGTCATAAGTGTGCTGAGAAGAAATTATTTTACATACATTTTGAAGAGGAGAAAGAAAACAAACAAGAAACTTCGAAAGAAGAGGATATACACTAGGAACCAACCCTAGAAGAAGAAGAAATGAGTCCGACCATATCGTGTAATGCATTGGCAGGAATTATCACTCCTCAAACTCTCAAGATAGAAGGACATATCAAGAAGAAAAAGGTAATAGTGTTGGTTGATTTAGGTAGTACCCATAATTTTATTCATTGTAAGGTAGCTAAGGAATTGAATTGTTTCCTATACCCAGCACCAGAATGTTAAGTGATGGTTGCAAATGGAGGAACTATACATTTCTCTCGAAAATGTCATAATATCAAGCTAGCCATGGGGGAATATGTATTGAATAGTACAATTCTTTCCATCCCAATGGGAGGTGCTGATGTTGTACTAGGAGTACAATGGTTACAATCTTTGGGGACGGTAGCTTTTAATTTTCAAGAAATTTTCTTGAATTTTTTTTCGAAAGGAAAGGAAATCGAATTACGGGGTATCGCAGGGAAGACAGGAAATATAATAATCTCTAATGTCATGACAAATCTTATGAATAAAGAACAACAAGGCGTAAATGCACAATTATGCTCACTAGAAGTTCCAACTCAAACTCATCTATTTCTCCAGATATCCAAAAAGTCTTGGAAAATCATTCCAAGGTGTTTGAAACTCCCAAAGGACTCCCACGTATTCGTGATCATGATAATGCTATTCATTTGATTCCAGGAAGTGTTCCTCCAAACATTAGGCCTTACAGATATCCTTATGTCCAAAAGAGCAAAATTGAACGTATGATTACATAAATGTTAGAGGCTGGTATAATTCAACCTAGTCAAAGTTCTTTCTTTGCTCGAGCAGTATTGATGCACAAAAAGGATGGATCATGGCGCATGTGTCTAGATTATAGGGAGCTCAATAAACTCACTATTAAAGATAAATTTCCCATTCCCGTGATTGATGAATTATTGGATGAATTACATGGAGAAATTTATTTTACCAAGTTGGATCTTCATTCAGGATATCATCAAATTAGAATGAAGACTAAAGATATTCCGAAAACAAAATTCCAAACTCATGAGGGTCATTATGAATTTTTGGTCATTCCTTTTGGCCTTACCAATGCACCTTCTACATTTCAAGGGTAGATGAATTCCATTTTCAAACCCTTCCTTAGAAAATTTGTGCTATTATTTTTTGATGATATACTAATCTACAACAGGTCTTGGAAGGATCATGTTCAACATGTTGACAGGGTGCTCAAGCTATTGGAGGAGAAACAATTATATGCAAAAACATCCAAATGTTTCTTTGGAGTATAAGAGGTGGAATATCTGGGTCATATTGTATCTCACGAGGGTGTTAAGGTAGACCCTAACAAAATTAAAGCCATTAAGAAATGGAAAGTCCCCACAACCATAAAGCAGTTGCGAGGATTTCTCGGGTTAACAGGGTATTATCGCAAGTTTGTTAAGAATTATGGGAGAATAGCAGCACCTCTAACAACATTATTGAAGAAAGATGCATTTTCACGGACTCCTGAAGCAACTAAGGCCTTTGAACATCTTAAAGAGGCAATGTGCCTAGCACCGGTCTTAGCTACGCCAGACTTCACAAAAACCTTTATTGTGGAATGTGATGCCTAAGGAAATGGAATTGGTGCAGTTTTAATGCAGGAAGGAAGACCCATTGCTTTTGAAAGTCGTCCAATCAAAGGAAAGTATTTACAGAAACCTATTTATGAGAAGGAAATGTTAGCAATACTACATGTACTAAAGAAATGGCGAACTTACCTAATGGGAAGACACTTCAAGGTAAAAACTGATCATGATAGTCTTAAACACTTTTTGGAACAAAGACTATCTTCAGAAGAGCAGCAAAAATGGGTCACAAAGATGTTGGGTTATGACTTTGAAATAATCTACAAAAAGGGAAGCTAAATGTTGTTGCAGATGCACTCTCAAGAAAGAATGAAGAGGTGGAAGCATTGTTTTGTGCCATTTCTATTATCCAACCAGATTGGATAACCGAAGCAAGAGATGAATGGAAGAAGGACAAAGATGTATGGACACTCGTTCAAAAGTTGCAGCAAGATCCTAGTACATCTGATACATTTAGTTGGAAAAATGATTCCTTATGGTACAAAGATCGCTTATATCTTTGTAAGAATTCCCAACTAAAACAAAAGATTCTTTTGGAATTGCACACTTCTCCTCTAGGAGGACACTCAAGATTTTTAAAAACTTACCACAGGGTGAAGAAAGAATTTTTTTGGGATGGCCTTAAATCTGATATTCAAAAGTTTGTGGCGGAATGTTTGGTTTTCCAGAAAAATAAAGTTGAGACAATTAAGACCCCGGGTCTTCTACAACCTTATCCATTCCAAGTCAACATTGGGAGGAGATTTCAATGGATTTTATCACAGGTTTACCTAAGTCCGAAGGAAAGAGTGTCATCATGGTGGTAGTTGATAGACTTACCAAGTATGCACACTTTTGTGCATTATCTCCTCCATTTAAAGCAAGTACAGTTGCTACTACATTTATGGATAGAATTCAAAAGCTACATGGAAGCCCAAGGGTTATTGTGAGCGACAGAGATCCCATTTTTACGAGAAATTTTTGGACGGAGTTATTTTCTTGTTTGGGTACTCAATTAGCTCATAGCTCATCTTATCATCCTCAATCTGATGGTCAAACAGAGATAGTAAATAAATGTTTGGAAGGACATCTTCGTTGTTTTGTATCTGATAAACAAACACAATGGGTCAAGTGGTTACCTCTCGCTGAATGGTGGTATAACACTTCCTTCCATACTGCAGCAAAAATGACCCCATTTATGGCACTTTATGGATATCATCCACCATCCATCACATATTCTTTAAGGGAAAATTCTAGGGTTCAAGCAGTGGAAGATCACATCAAGCATCAACAAGAAGTTCTCCAACTCTTAAATGATAACCTAAATTTGGCAGAAAATCTAATGAAACAACATGCAGATCAACATCGCAGTGAGAGAAGTTTTGATGTAGGAGACTGGGTATTTTTACGGCTACAACCATACAAACAAATGTCCCTCAAGCAAGCTAAGAAGGATAATAAATTATTGCCAAAGTACTATGGTCCTTACAAGGTGTTGCAAAAATATTGGTACTATGGCATAGAAATTGGAGCTTCCTGCTTCTTCGCGAGTGCATCCAGTTTTCCATGTTTCATGCTTAAAGAAGGTTATATGGGACAAACTTCTAGTTCAAACAATATTGCCAAAACTTGATGAGGAAGGAAAAACCATATTGGAACTTGAAGCAGTCACAGAAAAAAGACTCGACAACTACGAAATCGATCATTTTTAGAGTATCTCATCAAATGGAAGAATTTACCCACTGAAGATTCTACATGGGAGGATGAGAATTTTATACAGAAGCACCCGAAGCTACTCAAGCGTTGGGGACAACACTTTTTTGAAGGAGAGGAGCATGTTAGGTCCCTATATTACCACTATAGTCCCTTATTATTGTTAGTGTAACCCCCTTATTGTTATTGTTGCACCCCTGTAACCCGCATATTGTTATTATTGTGCCTACATTATTATTGTTAGGTCGGCTAGGATTAAATTGTGGCCCCATGGACTCCTATATATAGAAAGGAGGTTTTTTCATTTGTATCATCCAAGAATTGTTCATGTATGTAATGTAAATGAGGTTTCCCCCTTGAAGTGGCTTATTTCTAAGGCGTTGATCTCTCTTTTCTTCTATTTTTGGAGTTGGTTTCATAACAATATCAACATACTGGAAGTAAATCTTACATTAGATAAATAATAACTTGATAATTCATTCACTAGATAAATCATATCCAATTAAGAAATACATCAAACAAATCATAACTTTGATAAGTCACACACTAGATAAATCATCACTAAGTAAGCCACAAATCAAGAAAATCATACACCATATAAGTCATACATCAAATAATTTAATCAACAAAACCTAATCCATTAAGTGTTTTATATAAGTATTTTTATCTTTCTAACTGAAATGTATCAATATTACATACTGTTCACAAATAAAACAACATGAAAATACAAATAGAGCCTCATAGGTAGCTACCTAAGTCAAAATGGGCATCACAATCGGTCATGATGTATAGTCTCGACATCCTCCCAGGTAGCAAATCCTAGGCTATAATTTTCCCACTAAACCTTAACCTAGTCCACCATGCGACGTATGAGCTAGCAAATTCTATGGTCCAATATGTGTAATGGTTCAACCATTAGAGTTCCCATGTTCAAGACCTACAATTCCCTCCAATCGAGTTTGTGAGATTCATCATAAACATAATGTCATAGAACAGATACATGAAAAACATCACGAGTTTTATGAAAATGGGATGGAAATGAAAGATGATAGGTAATTGTTCCAATCCTCTCTTTTATTCTAAAAGTTCATATAAATCATGGCAAAAATCGTTGTCCCTTTCCCAAACCGAATGGTGCTTTTTTTGGGTCGGATACAAATAAAAAATTGGTCTCCCACTTCATAACTTTGATTAGTCTTATGTGCATTGACATAACCCTTCTGTCTATCTTGTGCTTCCTTTAACCTTTGTTGACTTTGTCTGACCTATTTCTCCATTTCTTGAACCAATTTTGGCCCAATTATTACTTTTTCCTCCAACTTTTTCGAACTCAATGGTGTCCTACGTGGCCTCCCATATAGAGCTTGAAAAGGAGGCATCTTGATTTAATTGTGGTAGTTATTATAGTAGAAAAACTCTACCAATGGTAAGTGCCTTTCCCATTGATTTTGATTATCCATGACATACATTCTAAGCATATATTCCATAACCTAATTTACTCTTTCAGTCTGCCCGTTTGTTTTTGCGTGATATGTAGTGCTCAGGTTCAACTGGAGCCCCAATTCTGATTGTAAACTTGTACAAAATCTATATGGAAAGTGAGAGTCTCTATCACAAATTATCTTTATGGGTAATCCATGTAGCCGAATAACTTCACTTATAAAAAATCATGCCACATTGGTAACATCGTAAAGTGTCTCTCACTGGTATGAAATGGGTACTTTTGGTTAATTTAACAATTACAACCAATATAACATTGTGCATCTGTGAAGTGAGTGGAAAACCCACAAAAAAATCCATATAAATGACCTCCCATTTGCAAATAGGGATGTCATGCAGTTTTAGGAGTCCTACTAGGTGGAAATGATAAGCCTTCAACCATTGACATTCAAGACATTTGGTGACAAACTAAACTATGTCGTTCTTCATGCATGCCAAAAATAAGAGTTTCTTCATTTCTGTGTTAAGTCCCTATATTAATAGTGTAGTCCCTTATTATGTTAGTGTAGCCCCACTTATTGTTATTTTTGTACCCCTGTAACCCCCATATTGTTGTTATTGTGCCCTTACATTATTATTGTTAGGTCGGCTAGGATTACATTGTGGCCCACTAGGATTATATTGTGGCCCCATGGACTCCTATATATAGAAGGAGGTTTTTTTCATTTGTATGATCCAAGAATTGTTCATTTATGTAATGTATTGGAGGTTTCCCCCTCGAAGTGGCTCATTTCTAGGGCGTTTATATCTCTTTTCTTCTCTTTTTGGAGCTGGTTACACAACATTTGAATTGATTCCAAGGGCATATTTTAGAATTTTTTTCAGTAATGGGTTCTATTATGCCTCCAAAAAATAATTCCATACCCATTAAGCCCTAAAAAAGCTATACTATGACGCATGAGGAGGAAGAATTGCAATATGAGATATCAAAATTACGGTACCAAGTGCAACAAATTTCGATCTTACGAAGAGCAACCAAAGATGAAATAGATGGTTTAAAAGCAGAAATGGAGGCTAAGTTGGATGGTTTGAAGGATCAAATAATAGCTAATATGGATGATAAATTAGTGGAAGATCACAGCGAGCATCAACAACAAGTTCTTGAACTCTCAAAGGATAACCCAACTTTGGTGCAGAATCTAATGAAACAACAGGAAGATCAACATCATATCGAAAGAAGTTATGAAGCAGTCATAGAAACAAGAAATCGACAAGTACGATCAATTTCAGAGTATCTCAGCAAATGGAAAAACTTTCCTGTAGAATATTTCACATGGGAGGATGAGAATTTTATACAAAAGCATCAAGAAATAATCAAGCGTTGAGGACAACACTTGCTTGAAGGAGAGGGGCATGTTAAGCCCCTATATTAATAGTGTAGCCCCTTATTATGTTAGTGTAAACCCCCTTATTGTTATTATTGTACCTTGTAACCCTCATTTTGTTATTATTGTGCCCTTAAATTATTATTGTTAGGTCGGCTAGGATTACATTGTGGCCCACTAGGATTACATTATGGCCCCATGGACTCCTATATATAGAAAGGAGGTTTTGTAAATTGTATCATCCAAGAATTTTCCATTTATGTAATGTATTGGAGGTTTCCCCCTCGAAGTGGCTTATTTCTAAGGCGTTGATATCTCTTTTCTTCTATTTTTGAAGCTGGTTACACAACATTTGGTATCAGAGCTTTGGATTTTAGGGTTTCGCTGCTCCAAACAGGTCATCGTGGAATTTTCGCTATAAATTTTTTTCTACGAAGCCTCAAAAGCTGAAATTTTTAGAGTGCGAAGCTGAAATATTGAGGAATTTTTTCTAAAAATTTCAGAGCTTGGTTCGCAATATTTTCGGAGATATGATCTGTGGAAGTTAGGTATTTTTTCAGGCTCCTAAACAGGTCATTGTGGAATTTGCGCTATAAAAACGTTTCTACGAAGGTTCAGAATCTGAAATTCATATGGTGCGAAGCTGAAATCCTGAGGAAATTCGTCAAAAAATTTCAGATCTTGGTTCGCAATATTTTTGGAGATATGATCTGTGGAAGGTAGTGCTTTTTCAGGCTCCTGAATTTCATCTCAAAGAGGTGATCGTGGGAAAAGTTCAATAAATCTCTCTCTGGGCATCAGATTGGAGTGCTGTAAAAAGTGGTCACAAGTACACAGACTTTAATTTCTTGGCTATCAATTTCAGAGATGAAGGACGAAACAGTGACACGTCATACCTGTGGGAGATTGGACACAACTTTGTCTTGGAGAATCCAAATCAGGTCATACCTGTGGCATTCAAAAGAGAATTCAGAGGGCTAATTTAGTGCAGAATTTTAGATATAGAAGAGCCACAATCACAAAGATAATACAATTTCAATATCGAGCTCCTCAAAAGAAAGAAAAAGGTGTGTATTGTTTTTTTTGAATTGCATAAGTCTTGTTTGAAGAATCAAGTTGAATTGATTCCAAGGGAATATTGAAGAATTTTTTTTAGTAATGGGTTGTATTATGCCTCAAAAAAAATATTCCATACCCATTAATCCCTCAAAAAGCTATACTATGACGCATGAAGAGGAAGAGTTGCAGTATGAGATATCAAAATTACGGTACCAAGTGCACCAAGTTTCAATCTTACGAAGAGCAATTGAAGATGAAATAGATGGTTTAAAAGCAGAAATGGAGGCTAAGTTGGATGGTTTGAAGGATCAAATAATAGCAAATATGGATGATAAATTAATGGAAGGTCACATCGAGCATCAACAACAAGTTCTCCAACTCTCAAAGGATAACCCAACTTTGGTGCAGAATCTAATGAAACAACAGAAAGATCAACATCACATCGAAAGAAGTTATGAAGCAGTCATAGAAACAAGAAATCGACAAGTACGATCAATTTCAGAGTATCTCAGCAAGTGGAAGAACTTTCCTGTAGAAGATTCCACATGGGAGGATGAGAATTTTATACAGAAGCATCAAGAAATAATCAAGCGTTGAGGACAACACTTGTTTGAAGGAGAGGGGCATGTTAAGTTCCTATATTAATAGTGTAGTCCCTTATTATGTTAGTGTAGCCCCACTTATTGTTATTTTTGTACCCCTGTAACCCCCATATTGTTATTATTGTGCCCTTACATTATTATTGTCAGGTCGGCTAGGATTACATTGTGGCCCACTAGGATTATATTGTGGCCCCATGGACTCCTATATATAGAAGGAGGTTTTGTTCATTTGTATGATCCAAGAATTGTTCATTTATGTAATGTATTGGAGGTTTCCCCCTCGAAGTGGTTCATTTCTAAGGCGTTTATATCTCTTTTCTTCTCTTTTTGGAGCTGGTTACACAAAATTCTGCATACATCTTCTTCACCCCGAGATGTGTACAATAGAGTGCTATATCGAGCCCAACTAGTGGTCCTCTAACTAATACAACATTAATTCAGTACGTTCACAAACATTTCAGAACATGGAAATTTTTTATGTTCTGAAATGTTTGTGAACATATTGAATTAATGTAGTATTAATTAGAAGACCATTGGTTGGGTCTGTTATCACTAAGTTGGTACAGATGGGCTGCTCCACCAGACAACCTAGAGTAACTCTTTCAAACCTAATTATAGCTAAAAATTAGCCTTTTCAACGTGAGAGGGCTCTCTAAAAGATAAAAATGATTTTATTTAAATGAATTTCAATAGATGGATAACTTTGAAATAGTGTTTTAAGTGTGTTTGTATGTAGGTGAAAGATGTGTAGGAATCACTACCATTGGTCATATGGAGTCAATGTTAAGAAAATCAATGACATGGGAACTCTTCTTATGAAATCTGAGGCATATATATGTTTTGATGAAAAGAAAACATACACATATACACAATAGTCTAATGCTCTAAGGAAGTTAGAGCATGATATACATCAATTCTAAGTAATCAAACATTAGAGTACTGAAGACAAAATAACAGGATACATAAGACAAATTCTCATGAAAACATAAATGAATCTCAGGTGAATTAAGAGCCAATAGCCATAGTATATTACTGATAATAAGTTTTTTACAATAGTAGTTTAGTAGTCAACATCATTCAACCCTCTATTATTCGATAATCTGCCTAATAATATGCTTAAGCACCTTTACATTAGGTCTGCCAACAAGGCTGGACCCTCGAGTCTCTTGAATGACACCTAATCTAACAATAAGAAAATTACATGGAGATAAAATGGAAATCTACTAATTTTAGGACTTAGAGACCTAATAAGACTCTATAACCTATTTATTACATCAACAAACTTAAAGACTGCATATTTACATTGAGAAAATTCATGTGCTTAGGTGGCACTGACAATGATCAAAACATAATTTCCCCCACCATGTCAGGAGACTTGTATAAGTGGCGAGCTAATATGGACCACACTAAGTGTGACAAGCTAAGTGTGTTTGTATGTAGGTGAAAGATGTGTAGGAATCACTACCATTGGGCATATGGAGTCAGTGTTAAGAAACTCAATGACATAGGAACTCTTCTTATGGAAGCTGAGGCATACATATGTTTTGATGAAAAGAAAACATACACAAATACACAAAAGTCTAATGCTCGAAGTAAGTTAGAGCATGATATACGCAAATTCTAAGTAATTAAACATCAAAGTACAAAAGAAAAAATAACAGGATACATAAGACAAATTCTCATGAAAACATCAATGAATCTCAGGTGAAGTAAAAGCCAATAGCCACTGTATATTACTAATAAGAAGTTTTTTACAATAGTAGTTCAGTAGTCAACATCATTCAACCCTCTATTATTCAATAATCTGCCTATTAATAGGATTAAGATTATTTACATTAGGTCTGCCAACAAGGCTGGACCCTCGATTCTCTTGAATGACACCTAATCTAACAATAAGAAAATTACATGGAGATAAAACTTACATCTACTAATTTTAGGACTTAGAGACCTACTAGGACTCCATAACCTATTTATTACATCAACAAACTTAAAGACTGCATATTTACATTGAGAAAAGTCATGTGCCTGGGTGGCACTGACAATGACCAAAACATAATTCCCCCCACCATGTCAGGAGACTTGTACAAGTGGTCTTCATACTTTTTAGGAGGTGGTGTTTCGTGAACTAAAAAACTTTATCGAATATCATGCCTCCACCAAAACATTCCTATGATGTCCTTTAACCTTTCCACATGGCTGGTATATCCCAAGTAGATCATCGAAATTTGAAAATTCTACAAAAACTTCTTCACTGCAGAAACAGGGGAGTTAAGGCAAGTTCGTAGCGAAAGTCTGTAGCACTTTGATTTTAGCCATCTCTGCCACCTATTTTCTCCCTTTGTTGATTTGAAAATGTTTATTAAGTGAAAATAGCTCAATACAAACTTTTACCCACCTTCATTATGACAATACCCATGGTTTATAACAAAAGACACCTACAATGAGTTCATAGCGAATTCTGGGCTTGAAGCCCAAGATACACTACGTTTCCTAATTGGTAGTAAAATTGAAAATTGTGCTTCCTTCTTCCAAATTTTCCTATGGCTCTACAAGTGCTGATTCAAAATGATGCAAAAAATTTCAAAAGGTAATTTGTCCACTTTTCAAGCTTTAGAAGCTTCACCTTTTGCAGTAGGGGCTTGAGTCTCTTCAGGTTCACCTATGACTATAATTTTTATACCTTTCTTATTTAGCTCTGACTGTATCATCTCCATATGCTCTTCTAGCTCTTTGAACCGGATTTTTAGTTTCTTTCTCTCTTCCTGCAACCAAATATTCCTCTTTCTTGTATGTTTCATTACCATGAGTAGAGGAAGTGTCCTTTTCAACAATTTCTTGGCATTAGTCAATGACTCATCATATTGATTGATTTTCTCATTTACCTTCTATTTGAATTCTTCTATCATTTTTCTGCCTAGCTTGGCTTCCTATAATTCCAAATTAGTTTCAATCACTTCTTCCCTGGATTCTCTTAACTGCTCCTTTAACAGTTGTAGCTCAGTTTTTTCAACAACCTTCTCTTTACCCTTCCTCTGCACAATGATCTCTTATTTTGCTGGAGAGAAATCGATGATATCCTCTACCATAGGTTTCTTGCCTTTGTCTGTAATTTTTGTCTTTTTACTAGCCATGACACCTTTGGCAAGCTGCATCCTCATGAGTGGTTTTCTTGGTTGAAACATAAACCCTACATCTTCTCCTGAGAAATCAAGTTTTTTAGCAGTTATACCCTTCTTTTTCTTCTTGCTTCCTTTAATATCTAAAAATTTGACCATTGGAGTCTCCTCTATATCTACGACTTGAAGAATATCCTCAAGGTTGCCTTTCCCAAGTGTTTGGCTTCTTTTTATGCTTCCATGAATCTTCTTGCTGATCTTTGGTTTGCTACTTGCAGGTGTAGGTTGTGGAACTTCTGTTTCTTGTTTATGCTCTACTTCAACATCCATGGGCTCTACAATGGGCTCCATTTCCTGCTCATTCACACCCTCTGTTTCAACTAAATTTTTCTCACTCTTTCTTGAAGGAGTGGATTTTGATTTTGGATTCATCTTGGATGTTAACGTATCTACCTCATAACCACTGAGAAAAAGGAATGTGGACCAGTCTTTGTTCAATTTTTTAACTCCTCCAACACCATAATTTTTATCAACCCATGATGGAAAATTGAAGTCTCACTAGCTTCTGGCCTAGCTTTAACTTTGTCTGACATCTTGCCTAGGCTCCTAAATAAGAAAAATGGAAGGTATAGAGATTTCTTATCAGTGAAATGTAGCAAGGGCCTAAAATGGTGCTGATAGACCATATGGAACCTCCCTTCACATGCGAAGTATTTTTGAATTACAGGAAACTGTTTGGAGTAGTTCTCTTTAAGGCAGGTCCTTGGGATTCCAGAGGTCATATCTACTCCAATATGTTCAGGTTTCATAAAATCATCACAGTTTTGTAATTTAAACTTAGTGGCTTTGAACCACTCTTCTCCCATCCTCAGAATCTATGTGGCTTGGGCAATTTTTTCAGGTGACACCACAAAACTCAACACCCCCACCTTTTATGCAGTACCTACGAAATTCACTGCAAAATATTTTGAAATATGGACATGAAAACCTTGTAATTTATGGTAGAATCTCATGCATCCAACACTGCTGAAGGCTTCTGAAAAGCCAGGGTCCTCATTGAGTAACTTTATATCCATAGGTTCATACCTTACACATGAGCCCCCTTTATTAGTTTTCTTCTGCATGGCCATCTCCCTTTACACTGCACTGGCCTCTTGATGTTGTGACACTTGCAAAGAAAGGAATTGAACAACAAGCAGCTTGTAACGAAGCTGGACTTCTTAAGGATGACAACAACAACTATACATAGAGGTCAAAAGGAGGATGATAGAGAGTAACTTTGAAGGTGAATTTAAAAGGTGAAATTCAAATATGGGAGGGATAGTGAAAAATGGGAGAGGTTAAATGAAATGATGAGTGACCACTTATGATTATGCATGTTGCATGACTCATCTAACTGATCATGTGACCTTAGATTTACCTTGAACCTATAAAGATTTGACACCTCACCATTTCCTTTATCAGTGAAGAAAAACATGTTTTCTTAGCGGTTTCCATTATAATTCTAGAAGATTCGCTACGGACGGGTGAGGTGAGTCCGTAGTGAAAACTTACTGCTTTCAGTTATAAACTCAGGAAAATACAGACATGTGGCCACTACTAATTTTTAAATCAATGCATGGAGACCTTTGGTGGATTTGGATAGATTTGACCATGATGACATGATAATTGGGACTCTCTAAACTTAGGATAATGACCCATTCATAAATTTTTATCAATTTCATGAACTAATTTTGATAAAACAAATGAACCCTATGCTAAATGAATCTACTAACTAGAATGAAACTTTATATGTGATAATGAGCTCCTCATACATCTCTACTTATTGAGTTATTTTTCATTTCACATATGCAATTTCACTCAGGTTATGTATGAAAATATATAGTTTAGTTAGATTTGATAAATTTTACTTTTAGTCTTTACTTAGAATTATTATCTTGATTTCTAAATTTCTCTTTTAGTTCATATATTATCAATACTCCATATGTTAGAGCAAATTCCATATGGGTAAGTGGACCCAATTCAAAACCAACCAATCGGAACCACCATCCCAAACCAAAAAGAGTCTAATTTGGAGCTCTGACCTGGTAGTTTCCCAAATGTTGATGAGTTCAATTATGGCCATCAAAATTTATGGTGCTATAATGAGGTCCATCTGACTATGAATGGAAATAATTTCACATTAGAAAACAACCAACCATTCAAAGAGTTCATCTCCTCCCTTGATTTCTCCCACAACTTCGAAATCCCTTTCACGATCTCCTCCCTCAGGATATGAAGTTGCAGAACGTTCTCACACACTTACTAGTATTTCTCATGGATATTCCAGTCAACCTAAATATAGTACACCCTTTCCTCAAGGTCCACATGTTTCATTTGAAATCAAAGCGTTATTTAGGAGATCGAAGGACTCTCAATATCAGGAGATCAACCCCAAGTATCTGAAGCCTTAGAAGGAAGTGTTACATTTTCACTGAAGAGTTTTGACATCTTAACTAGAGCTCAAAATGAGAAATTAGGAGTAAAACCTTTCAAGTTTCCACTAGACACACACCACCATAAGAAACATGTCTCAAGTTATGATTTAGTAGCTAGTTAAAATATTATTCCTCGTTCCCCTCCTCCTACACCTACCATCACTCTAGCCATTGCACAATCATCTTAAAATATTCCTCCCTCATCTTTATCTACATCTCCTTCTTTAACTCAACCTATAATATATTCCATTATTTTGATTACAATAGGTCCCTCATCATCATCCATTGCAACTACCTCTGTTATTGTAACTAGTTCAATCCTTATAATTACCAAAATGGTGC
Source organism: Pinus albicaulis (assembly GCA_034641835.2). NCBI lineage: Eukaryota > Viridiplantae > Streptophyta > Pinopsida > Pinales > Pinaceae > Pinus > Pinus albicaulis. Next base: position 878,003,378 of record CM076577.1, read on the forward strand.
AAATACCCTGAGAAACCCTTGGAGCTATGAATATTGGGGTTCAAAAATTTCCTCTTCCTAAACATCCTAAAATATGGCTACCAAAATTTAATCTTGATAATGGTGTACCTCCTCAAGAACATATCAATAATTTTATGCTAGCTATCAATTTGAAATATGTTTCAAAATAAGATGCAGTTTGTAGGCCTTTTCCTCATACCTTTGAAGGGAAAGCCACTTCTTGGTACTTCACTTTACCTGCTAACTCCATAACCAATTGGGATACTTTTGAGGATGTATTTTTAAATAAATTTGGTGATGGCAAGACACCAACTTCATTAATAATTGAATTGTCCAATATAAAGACGGGTCCTGATGAACAAGTCAAAGATTTCAATTCATGATTTAATAAAATTTTTAGTAAGATACCAGGTATATCCAAGATAGGTGAGGATGTTCAATTTGATTGGTATATTGGATCTCGTCCCTCTTCAATGACTATGTTTGTGGATAGATCTAGAAATGCTACTCTCACCAATAATATGGAGGAAGCAATAGATGTTGAAAAAATAATGTTTGCCCTTGTTAAGAAAGCTCCCATGGAAGATAAGAAAACTTTTTCTCAACCAACAAAAAGGCACCAAAAAGGTCACATTTAAGGAAGAGAAGAAGAAGAATAACACTAAATATGTGTTTGATACAGAAGGCCTTAAAAGGTTATAAAAAATATTGCAAACAAGGTTGTTTACCTCAAGAAATAAATCGTAAAAGAATTATATTTAAGAAGACATTTCATACCATTCAGAAGGACTAAACTAACTCCTCCTTCTTGGAAGATTTTAGTAGTTGAAGAAGAGGAAGATGAAGAATATGATCCACAATAAAATGAAGTTGAAGAAGAAATAATTGATGCTAATATGACTTGGGATTTCATGGGCACCCTATCGGATGATGAGGAAGAATCTCTCCTTGTAACCATGAGAAGAAAAATCTTTGTAGGTACATCTACTGCTAATCAAATTCTTGCTATAGATGCTTCTCCATCAAATAAGGTTCTCCTGCAAATTCCTCTTAAGCTAAAACGAGTAAAAATTATACTCAAACTCCTAGTGCTCTGCCTCTTTCCACTATAAACAAAAGTGTCACTCCATACATGTTTGCTTCTAAAACTCTTGTATTGTTATTTATTTTATTTTTTATTTGTTTTTATTTATTTATTTTATAGTATAGACTATAATATTATAGAGGATATGAATAAGACCTAGGATAACATTTCACTATTTTAAGTTAGTAAAATAAAACAACAAAAAAATATTTTACTAAATTCTTTGAATGCTACTTCAAAATCTCCCTTACCCAATATTGTTGTGACTACTAAAACTAAATCTAAGTCGAAGCCCCCTTCTTCCTCTGATAAAATGAAACAAGCAGATGAAATTCTCATAGGCAATATATCTAATTCACATACTCCACCTTTTCTCTTGACATTTGAAATATTTAATAATGATTTTCATAATTGTTTGGTTGATTCTCATGCCTCTTCTAAAATTATGCCATATTTTGTTTTCTTGAAAATTAATTTCAGGCCCCGGGAATCATCCACTCAAATTGTACAACTTGATATAAATAAATCCAAGGTTTTAGGTGAACTGAAGCATGTATTAATTATATTAGCTTCTCAACCTAAATTATTTCAGATCATTGATATTATAATAGTTGATATCCCTAAGTCTGGTTATAAACTTTGAAGGGTTACTGTCATGCGGAAAAAACCCTCTTGCGGACAAGAGCAATCTCCCTAGATTTACGGAAAAACCTAGTAACACACATCAACATAATTGCTACCTTTCCTTAGCCTATAACTAAAACATGAAACATGTAGTATGCAAAGGATCACTTACCTATTAAAAAATTTCTTGTAGAAGTCCTTTCAATGCTTTCCACAACCAACTTTTCCTCAATGTCTTAAAGGCTTTCTGAATTCTTTCCACAACTTCTCCATGGGGCTCTAAAAGAGATCTGCATAGACAAAAAAATTGAAAGGGATCAAAGCATCTCACATATGAAAGAAAAGGTAAATGAAATCTATAATTTAGCATAAAACATATAATTGAATCAATAATCAGTCATAAACCATGCGAGTGATCAAGGAATCTCACAAATAACATCAACAATAGATGCAATTAGGAAAGAACAATTCCTTTATATTAAATTCAAAGGGAAAATAAATATTACAACCCAGTTTCCTTGATGTCACAAGCCTCTTCCAATGATCTCCTTCCCTTCCCTTGCTAACAAGCTTTTCATAACCAAACCAAAAACATGATTTTATGAATCCAAGACTCCTCCATTCCTTTTTATGGTCAATTTATAGTAAGGATGAGGAGGTTTCTAGTTCCTCTTCTCAAGGGATATGATGCTTAAGAAGAGGAGATTAGTTCCATGTACTAAGGGATGAGGCACAGGTATATAGTGGTTCGAGGTTCTAATTTAGATAAGATTCATCCACCAAAGATTCTAGAACTTACTTTTTATATTTTTACCTGCGTGAACAGAACTACACAATTTATATTGGAAGAAAGTGCGCAAATTTGCGCAGTTTACAATGGAAGAAACTACACATGTGAAGGTTTTGTTCAAGAAAACTGCGTAGATGCTTAAAAATTGGATTTAAGTAGTGAAAAATAAAATTGCTTTTGTACCTAGTATTTTTTACTTCAATATTTATAGGGGATTCACTTGAGACACTCATTAGATGGCGAAGGATCCGAATCAACAGTCATGGTGACAAAATTTAGTGTAATAGATTTCCCCCTAAAGTGCAAAGCTAAAAATATGTTTGATGACTGAAGCATTTTATCATGTCAAAGGTTTGGATCAGAGAGAAATTGGTTGAGGACTTGAAACAAACAATCTAGGATTACCATATCATGCTTTCATATAAACATCACTGAGGTAGGAATTCCCATACTCTTAATACAAATATCTCAAAGAATCAGTATGGAAATACATTTGAAGATCCATGTCAACATAAGACACAATATGGACAAAACCATCAATGGATATGTGTTTACGACCATGAATATTTAATAACACCACACAACCTGGATGGATGAAACTAGATCCAGGGTCTTGATCTCCATCTTTTGATGTACATATCTAACCACGCAAGTAAATGTCTTGAAGTCGAGCATGACAGAAACCACTTGATTATCGGTCAATGATGTGAACCGTTAACAGGTGTGAGAGAAACCACAAATAATGACAATGGTCCTCAAGGTACTCTCAATACAATCTATGAAGTGTGAAAATATGTCTTGAAGTCAAACACTCATAGAATCATTTGATGGAAGGTCAATGATGAGAACCTATCATCGAAGGCGAGAAACCTGCCATTAGGGAATGTAGGCTCCAAGGTATTGAAAAAGGTTTCTAGATCAACGTCCTAGATAATGAGCTGAAGTCAATAGGAAGTGATCCGTCACAGAGGGCCTATGAGAACAATATTTGAAGTGATTAAGGATTAACTTAGGGATGATCGACGCGATTGAAGGTTATGATTCATAAGGTAATTTTGAATGAGTTTGGACTTCTCTTGAACATTTTGGCGACACGATATTTGAATTGGAAGAATTTGACTCAATGATAATACCTAAAACCAACTGAGTACTTTCAAATGAGGTTTTATTAGCTGTGAGACAAATGGATTTCCCAACCCGAACACACATGTGACCGAGTGTGATGTTCAAGAGCAACATATTGCCTTTAATGAAATAAAAAAAACAAATGTTTCTTCCCAATTTACCCCCACCATTACTGGAATTTACCTCATTATTTTTACACAAGATTAAGGAGGATAACATATGCTTGTCTTGTAAGCTCATCCTTCGAATGAGTCCTCCGAATGTTTTTTAATGAACCCTAAGCAATCGTTTGGTATCTTTATGATTGACGAGTCCTACACTGTTTAGATTTTACGAGTCCAGTGTAGGGTTAATTCAATGTCATTTTCATGTTTAAAGAGTTTGAAAAGACAAGAAAAGGAAAATCATTCATCTCTTTCAACGTAAATTTTAACAAGCCCGTGGAAAGTGAAGCTCGATGTTTTTTAGTTTTATGGGTTCAAGACAAAAGCATAAGTAAACTACACAATTGCTCTTTTTCATAAATTTAGTCTCTCAAGCCCAAAAAAGGATAAAATAATTTAGGAGATAACTCTATTGACCATGATTAGTCAACGCATACCTTTTTCATAAATAGTCTAGTTCAGTCTGGAAAATGGGTAAACTTATATTGAATAGATGAATGTTCATTTACTTTTAAGAGCTCTAATAGTCAAGTAATTGATGATATTTTCATGTTTATAGAGTCTGAAAAAGGCTTTAAAGAGAAATAGAAGGTTTCAATTTTTCATAAGTTTTAACGAGTCTAAAAAGGTGATAAAAGTGTACTCATATGGCCGACTTTCAATTTAATTTATGAGCAGTAAAAGATAGAAATAACTCAACATTTTCATTTGTTTTACGAGCATGAAATATAGCAAAAGAAGCTCAATATTTTCATGATTTTAACGAATCTTGAAAATAATAACCCTAGGTTTGATTTTTATACAAGCTTGAAATAGAGAAAAACTATGCTTTAGGGTGGTTTCATTTTTACACAAGCTTGAAACAGAGAAAAAACTATGCTTGAGATAAGTTTACATGTCCCTAGCATAATGAATTAATTGTACGAACATGCCCCCCAAGATTCATTCCATTCACCTAAGTAGACTATTGGTTACGAATATATAGATGGAATGAAGGTTCATTTACAAGATCAGATGAAATACTTGAATTAACATTTACGAGATCTAGTCAAAGACTCGACTCAACTAGGGGAAGATTTGTTTCATTTTTTAACGAGCTTGAATCCAGAAAATAACTATGCTCATAGTGAATTGTTTCATTTTTTTTAACGAGGTTGACACAATAAAAGAACCATCCTCGTGGGAAACTGTCTCATTTTTTAACTAGGTTTGCATAGTAAAAAGAACTATCCTCATAGGAACTTGTTTCATGGCTTCCAAGTGGAAGGAAAACATGCCAAGGGACACATCTTGATTATGGCTTCCAAGAGGTCGTCATCAGATTGAAAAACAGTTCTCCAAAAGGAACACATGTCAAAGGAATCAATAGGGTTTACCCCCATAGGGCTTACCGTTCAAATACCCCCATAGGGTTTACCCTGTCAATTACAATATCTAAGTCTAAATAAGTCGTGCAAACAATGAGAGGATCACTTACATCGGTAACTTAATGCATGGGACTAGTTGTCACATAATTAACCCGTGGTGGCTGGATACCACTTCCATATAAGGAACATTCAGGGGTTTCAGATGGCTGGTAGTTGAATCAAGACCAATGAACGCAATCTGGTCAATAGTCACAATGTTTCCATTGTGAGGGAAAGACATCACGTGAAAGAGTGTCGATACGACAACTTTCATTACATAAATGTAGTCTTGCCCAAGGAGAAAATTGAAATACAAGGGGCCTTGAACTACCATAAGATAAATACATATAATTTTACCTTCCAAAGTAATAGGTAAATTAGGAAGAATCCCTAAAGGTTCACTAATGGTCTTGTTAAAATCTAAGATATTTTTTGTAACAGACACAAGCTAAGGGGAACCCAAAGCTTTCCAAGAAGTTGAGGATAAAATACTAACCGAAGCACCTTCATCTACATTTGTGCAACACACATTCTTACCATAATCCTTCATAATGATTTGGAAAGGGATGAAAGAAGTAAGAAAAGGTTCTGTCAGTCTATTCCAATCAAAGGAAATAACCTCAATACCTGGAGGGGGTTCTGTAGGAATAGGTAGAATTCTCCCTAGAATAAAATAATTTTAAGTAACAAGAAGAACCTGAGTGGTATGAATTTCACTCTCTAAAAGGAGAGTGGGATTGACATAATATTGAATCAATTCGACAACTTAATCAACCAATGGTTCATCAACCTGAGTGATATGAGTTTCACTCTCCAATGGAAGAGCGAGATTGACTGTACTTGGAATTAGATTAATCACTTCGTCAACTAATGATAGGTTGGGAGAAAGATTACGATAACTAGTTGGAAGTTGTTGTTGTTGAGAAACAATAAGTTTTTGCAACAATTTTGAGGCTTCATCCATGTGAGGGAAAAGGTGACTATGATGAATCCCTTTGCATAACCTATAAGGAAACCTAAATTTACCATTTTTTCTAGGAACCTGATAATCACTAGTTGATGGATCAACTTTAAGTCGATAACAATTTTCTAAACATACTTCCAAAACCTTAGGAATACCAATACAATTGATAAGGAAGTGGGCACCCTTACAAATCATGCAAGGGTATTTGGGCTTGCAATGCATGTTGGAGCGTCCCTCAACATTACCAAAACTTAAAACCATGGTTGGTTGCTTGACATATTTCTTATCTTGCTTCTTCTTCTTCTTCCCCGTCTTATTCTTCTTAGTCACAGAGTTACTAGCATCAAGGATTTTACCAAGCGAAGAAGAAGAAAGGGATGAATACATGTTGGGTGAAGAAGGTAAAGGGTCAACATGAGTTTGATGATGTTGATATGGTGAACTATGTTGAGGTGAAGCATATGGTTGAGGTGGAAAAATTTGAGTATTTGAGGCCAACGAAGTTGAAAACAACCATACCGGTAAACCTATGGTGAATCCAGGTAATGGAAATGTAGCCATGTAAGAAGGAACAACATTTCCAAAGTAAGGAAAAGTATTAGGATTCTCGTTAAGAGGGGTTCCTTGGTTGGTGAATTCTAGAAATGTTTCCATTAGATTCAACTCAAATAAGTTTTATTAAGAATTTAAATAATATTCACGATCAACATCTAAGGCCTATAAAAAGTAGAAAGAAGAAAATAACATACAGTAGTAAATCTAGGAGTAAAACCACACAAACAAACTTTTCACAGAAAAATCACTAGTTGGTGATGAAATCCAATGTCGTAGAAATCAAGGTGAAAAGTATATATAGATAGAATGGTTGGAACCAGTTACCCTGACAACCTTCTTAAACAATCTGGTGTAAGTAACTCCACTTATGCCATCTCGGGTGAATATTACCCTCCAAAAGGTCCAAATGAGTCCAGTCAATGTCTGTTCCAGGTACAATAAAGACCTTCCCTCTATTGTCACCTTGGGAGATAGCCCTAATATTATGGTCACTAAGGTTACCACCTACAACAATTCAACCTAGGGGAATAGTCTCAGATCGAACGTACACGCAAGAGCAGAGTAACAAAGCTCAATCCCCTTGAAATTTCCTCAACACGGATAATCTGAGGTTTACCTGCAAGTGATCCCAAGTAGATTTTGGCATTGTTTGTAATGTGTGAAAACCACTCTACCGTAACCAATGAAGCTGATACGATCAATTCACCGGGTCCGATATGATCTCATGATTGACTCCCTTGTAAGAGGATCTTCCCAAAGAAAAATTGCAATAAATGAATTTACTCCCTACCACAAGGTTCTACTGTTTGTGTATAGATTTGGAAAGTTAACTCACTTCCTTATTTTAATTCCCTACAATATGATCTATGTAGGTGGAAAAAGCCCTAAAAATGTGAAAATTTATAGATTGATTTTAATTAGCATTGTGTTATTAAGTTGTTGTTTACTCAAAGGGTAAATGGATGTGAAAGTGATGGTATTTTGACCTGACCCAAAAATTCTAATGTAGTCAAACATGAAATTTGTAATATTTTCATTTCGATGAAGATCTATGTAAATGAAGGAAGGAACTTCAAACAATTTTGCAGAAAATAACGATGCAAAAAACAAGAATTTCCTACACTATATTTTCAAGAAAACTTTTCCAATGCAATTCAAAGCCCTAAATGCCAAACCATGCAATGTAATCTATGCACAATTTTCTTGAAAACTATGCAAATGTAATCTATGCACAATTTCCGTTCATATTATGAAAATGATAATTCTAACTGTGCAAGTGTAATCTATGCAAGAGAATTCTTCAAAATAAACACAAGATGATTCCAAATCAGCAAAAGAACAACAAGGCTATTTTCCTTCACTAATGTAATCTAAAGAACCAATAAAGTGTAAGTAAAGGAAATTGGGTGAAAATTCCAAAGATAAAAAGTAATGGCATTGAAAGGTGATTAATACTCATACACAATTTAGCCTCAAAGGATTTTTCTTTTACAAAAATGAAATAAAAAAACGTGCAAAAATTGTTAAGAAATTGAGACAAACCTCTGTGTAATGACCAAAGGAAATAAAATTAATAATTTCTGAAAAAAGAAAATTCAAAACACCCAATCAACTTAACAAAGACTTTATGAGACCATAAACAAGCTAAAGAAATCATAAAAACAAAAAATCTGGACTTAGATCAGGGAAACCTTAAATTTTTCAAAATTTAACAGGGATGTGCAGGAAATTACTGTAATACAGTGTGCATGCACACTGTTGCTGAAGAAAAACTGCACAGATATATGCTTTGTTGTTGAACAGAAACTACACAGATCGAGAAAATTAAGAAAAAACAAAAAACAAAGGTCTCAAACTAGAAATTTCAATTCTTAAAAGGGTATAAATGTGTCAAGGGTCAAAAAAGGACATAAAGTAGAACTCTCATTCCCTAGTATGGTTTCCAATTTTTTATGCAGACAAATCCCTCTTGCAGACAAGAGCAATCTCCCTAGATTTCCAATAAAACCTAGTAACAAACATCAAAATAATTTCTACCTTTCCTTAACCTATAACTAAAACATGAAACATGTAGTATGCAAAGGATCACTTACCTACTAATGGAGTTCTTGTAGAAGTAATTTCAATGCTTTCCACAACTAGTTTTTCCTCAGTGCCTTAAAGTCTTTCCGAATGCTTTCCACAACTTCTCCATGACGATAAAAAAGGTATCTACATAGACAAAAAAATTCAAAGGGATCAAAGCATCTCACATATGAAAGCAAAGGTAAACGAAATCCATAATTTAGCACACAACATATAATTGTATAATTAATTAGTCATAAACCATGTGAGTGATCAAGGAATATCACAAATAACATCAACAATAGATGCAATTAGGAAATAAAAATTACTTTGTATTAAATTCAAAGGGAAAACAAATTTACAACCTGGTTTCCTTGATTTCACAAGCCTCTTCCAATGGTCTCCTTTCCTTCCCTTGATGACAAGCTCTTAAGACCCAAAACAACAACATGAGTTTACAAACCAAAGTCTCCTCCATTCCTTGATTCCTATGCTCAATTTATAGGAAGGATGAGGAGGTTTCTAGCTCCTCTTCTCAAGGGATATGATGCTTAAGAAGAGGAGATTAGTTCCATGTAATAAGGGATGAGGCGCAGGTATGTAGTGGTTCGAGGTCTCTAATTTAGATAAGATTCCTCCACCGGAGCTTCTAGAACTTACGTTTTTATTTTTACCCGCATGAACAGAACTACATAGTTTATAGTGGAAGAAAGTGCGTAGATCAACGCATTTTACAATGGAAGAAACTGCACATGTGCGGTTTTGTTTAGGAAAACTACACATGTGTGGGGTTTTTTTTCTTTTCTTAGGAAAGATGTGCAGATGCTCAAAAAGGGGTTTTAAGCAGTGAAAACAAAATCCTTTTGTCCCTGGTATTGTTTTACTTCAAACTTCATAGGGGATTCACTTGAGACACTTATCAGATGGCGAAGGATCTGAATCGAAAATCATGGTGACAAAACTTAGTGTAACAGTTACTTTGCAACCGACTGGTTGCACCTTTGGATACCTTATAATGGAAAGCCCTATTAGATAAGAGTTGATCAGGAAAAACATATGGAACATATTATCATTGAACTGGAAGATGAAAATGAGCCCATCGCCTTTACCAACAATATATTAGGAAGTTATTGTGAAAAATTATATTTTTGAAATTTTAATACATAAGTATTTCCTTTTCCATCTGCTTCTATCTACGCAAAAATAGATAATTTTCTGCAGACTGATACATCTCGTTGTGTAAATATTGTATATTGATTCCCCTTTAAATAATTAATTTTGAACTATGTATTTTGATGGGTCAAATTATAATGATGGTGTATGTGCAAGATTCATTTTGATCAACCTTACTGGGGAGAAAACCATGCTTACCTGCAGACTCAAGTTTGAATGCACAAATAACATTGTTGAGTATGAAGCACTAGTACAAGGACTTGGAAAATAAATTAGCACATATGTCAAATGTATAAAAGGTTTGGGTGACTCTGAAATTGTATTCAAACAGGTAAGAAACACTATTAATTGTGTTTCTAGTCACCTAAATCATTATCAATTTCTTATTCAAGAATTAATTTCTCATTTTCTCACATTCAATATTAGTCCCATATCCAAATTACAAAATGCAGGTGCAAATATTTTAGCAAATGTTGCCTCTAAAATTATCCCATTTTAAGACTTGATCCCAAATCATTTTTCTATTGAATTTATATTTAGACCCTCCATACCTAATAATATATCCAATTGGAGAGTTTTCAATGATGATAAAGACATCATAAACTTCCTTACTTCAGAGGGAACATATGATGACCAGATCATCGATGAATACTCTCATGATAAATAATTGAATAGATCATCAACTTAAAAAAAATGTGATAACTCCATTCCCAAATTTGTAGTCAAGTTAGAATACTTTTATGATCTCAAGGACAGGTTTAAAAAACCTACTAATTGTAAAAATTCAAGCTTTTCCTCCACATTTGAGGTCATTAATATGGGCTCAGGCAAAAATCCTCTAAATGTAAATCTAAGGTTTGGATTGTCACCAGACGAAAGACTCACATTTATTCATATACTTAGAAGATACAAGGGTGTATTTGCATATAATTATGAAGATCTTAAGACCTATGATACCTTAATCATCCAACATACCATCCCAATGCTACCTAACATAAATCTTATCCAACAAAAGTTAAGAAAAATTCATCTGGATCTTAAACCTCAAGTTAAAGTTGAATTAAACAAATTATTGAAAGCCAAGATTATATTTCCAGTTAGGCATTCTAAGTGGGTGTAATATGGTTCCAGTTAGGAAAAATAATGGATATATAAGAATCTGTATCAATTTCAGAAACCTTAACAAAGCATTAAAAAAAAAAAGTTTTCCATTGCCTCCTATGGAGTAGATCCTACAAATTGGTGAAGGGTCAAAATTGATATACTTCCTTCATGGGTTATGTTGTGGCTCATTTGCAATATCCTTTATTTTTTTGAAAATTAAAAAAATAAATAAATAGAAAACTATCAAAAGATATGTTAGAGTATCAAAATTCATGTACTTTAGCATAAAAATATATCTGCTTGTTATATTAAAGTTTAAAGTTTAAATACTTTAAGTCATTATGGAAGCAGGTCCCAGTTCAAAGATTAAATATCAAGCACTTTATGGAGTGGGATTCGATGATTTATCAAACGGCGAGTAAAAGGCTCAACCCGCGGGCACTTTCAGCGTGTGGGTTAACACAGAGGGTGCCTTCGCAGTTGACCCTATTGACTGCGGGGGTAATCCAAATGAACGGTCAAGATTTACTACGGGGGCATAAGCCAAATGATTTCTCTATACCTCGAGGCCTCCCGCAGTGACGTATGTGGCCAAGTGGGTGATAGTTGTAATCCACGTCGGGTTTTCTTAACGGTCTTTTGGTGCATCTTGTCAGCATTTAATTTTAAAGTACGTGCCACCTATTTAAGGAGGATTCTCATTTTTATGAAGTTATTATTTTTAGTTTGAGTTTTAATTTTGCATGCGCCGTGTCTTTCTCAATTATCTTTCATCCTGTCAATTATTTTTCATCTTGTCCATTGAATGTTATCCTAAAAGTTGAATTATGTCTAAACGCTCATCCCTGTCAGGTTCTTCCAGTCACATCCCTCTCATGGACATTGAGAGGGATATCCAGGACACATATTGTTCCCTTGACTACCTTCCTTTTTATCAGTAGGTCCTCCTAAACGATAAAAATTTTCCAATTTACACCGCCATGGAAAAAACTGGTGTGTTGTTTGCATGTATCCCAAGAACTCACCTTTTTTCCCGAATTTGTGTATTGGTTAGTGTCTGTTATGTACCCTGGGAAATGTTTCGTAATGAATTTTCAAGTGGAATTTTTTTTGCAAGTCTCAGCCCAATTAATTCATCAGCCTCTGTGTTATCCTGAGTTAGAGTCATATTTCCAATTTGTCGATGGTTCCTTGATAGCGCATTATGTTAGTCTTGCAGGTCAAGAGTTTAATCAGTTCGTTAATTTTTTGAAGCCAAATACACAATAGTTTGTACCTAACAGTAAATAATTCCCCATGGAGGTTTTTGATATAGAAGTCAGACCAGTGCTGAGCTGCATTGCAAAGATTTTGGCAAAGGATGATGACAGTTCAGTGGACAAGTCAGTTATGGGAATGTTCACCATGATGTTGAAGCAAGGAGTGGTGCTGGATATTCCATCGTATTGGAAAGAAACTGTTAATTCTTAGCTCATGAGCTTATCATTGACAGGCTCATTCGGGTTTCCATCTCTTATTGTTTACCTATTTTTATATCAAAATGTAGAAGAATTCATGCATCTGGGGTTAAACATTATGGATGTGAATAACAAAAGACAATACATAGTATTTTGGATAGACATAGTGAGGAAATAATAGAATGAGGTTGGTTTGTTTGATTTTGATGGTCATTTTATGTCTACTGCATATAAAGTTTTGAATGAAGTTTCTCCCCCTTGTTTTCTTCCCAAAGCTCAAGGGTTCTTGCATCTGGGGACAAATTGTAAGTTTGGTGATTGGTTTGAAGGTTATTCTGAAATTAGACTTTATGGAGCTAGTGTAGAACCTTATAGGCTTCCTGTATTTGTGCCTACAATATTATTCGCTCTGGAGTTCATTAGGCAAAGTTTAAACATTGACCAAATACAATTTGTGCCTATGAAGAAAGGTCATATGTTCAAATTGTCAATGAAAGCGGGTCCCTTTATAGTTAATATGAGACAAACAATTGATGAAGCCACTAAGATGTTAGATGAAATGCACCTACTATTAGGAGAGAAGTGGGCTTATGACCCTCACAGTGTCATTTCTAATAGGAGGATTGAAAATGGATATTCAACATTCATTCATGAGAGTAGACCGGATATAGAAAAAGTGGCAAGTAAAGGTGTTGTAGGTTCAGTGAGCTCAAATGTTTAGACTCCTGTCATATCATAAAAATCAAATAAGAGAGGTAAAGAGGCAGTGATTGATTAAGAGGATGAAGAACAGAGGACTGAGAAGAGAACAAAGTTCAATGAAGATTCTGTAGATGCTCAACCTGGTTTCTCATTACAATTGGGAGATGAAAAAAATTTACATGCTTCACCTAGGAGACATGAAAGCATTCAGGAACAAGTGCCCCTAATTAAACAAATGTTTGCCCATATTGCAGAGAGAAATCAGAAGATGAAGGCAAGCATGGAGGCTCAAGCTGGGTACCAGATAGCCCCAGATCAAACAAGACTTCTAACTACAATGGATCTTGAAAAGGATAAATTCAAGATTTATATTTCACATCCCTCTGATATGTCTATTGGTTCATCTAATAATTTTAACAATGTGAATTTGACTGTAGATGTGAAGAAAATTCCATTATTGGACAAATTGAATCTACACATGCAAACAGGTCAACTGATTGTGAATGACCTAACCAAAACGAATGTTGTGGCACTGAAGGCTGAAAATATTCTTGGAAAAGTAATCAAGCAGTTGAAGTTAGAGAAATCCAATTCTAGGGCTTTGACAATCCAGAATGAGGAACTCAAAAAGATTATAGTGAAGATTGGAGTAGATCCTAATGACAGGTTTTCTGTATAGAAGCTTCTACAAAGTGCTGAATCATAAATCTCTATACTGAAAAAAAAATTGAAATTGCCTATAGGAGAACACTCCATGGCAGCATAAGTTGTAGAGATAGAAAATGAGAAAGAAAAAATTCTTCAGCAGCTCCTGCAAAAGGAAGAAGAAATCACCAAATTAAAGAAAACTGCATTGTCATTGCAAAATCATATTAAATCTCATACTTTCACTTTTGTTTTTCCACAAGTAGTGAAGACCCATCAACACAAATATCTCAATTAACCATTGAATTGCAGATGGCAGAGAGAGATCGAAAAAGAGAACAAGCTGATTTAGAAACAATAACGAAGATTATAAAAGCCACTGACGGAGAAGTCAATAAATACAAAATGGACTGCCAAACTGCTGATGCTGAGATTAAAAATCTCAAAGAAAAATTAAAGGGAAATATATCCTTAATACAGGCTAAGGATATCATCTGGAATGATATTATTGCAGAAATGAAGACAATCTGGGATTTTCTGACTAAGGTTGCAGAAGAAAAAAGTATTATCAAGGAATTTGAAGAACACGTCATGGCAGACAAGCAGAATACAATTAATAGGGCCATTTGGGCAAGAAAGTTTATTAATTTCATTGATTCCAAAACAGATTAGGAATTGGAAGAAAATGAAATTAAAGACAAGATTTTATATGCTGTGGAAATTAATAAAATGATTGTAAAAAATGATTACAGGAAGTCTACAGAAAAGAATCTGATTGAGCTTAAGGAAGCAGTGAACCAGTTTGATAAATTATTTGATGAAATAGCAAGAGTAGGTTTACCATCATGCTGGGGTCTTGGAGGTGGTCTATTATCATGGAATTCTTATGAACCCTTATGTTGGCAAAAAGTAAGGTAGACAATAGTCATGAAAAGACTCAGGTTCTTAAAGGAGCAACAATGATCAATTTCCTTCAAAGACATTTTCAGCTGCTGTGGTTAGGGAAAACTTTATTTGCAGAGAAGCCATCTTTAAACATAATTACTGCTTTCAGATTGGAGTATCACAAGCTGGTTCATTCAACCAAGACAAACATTGAGATATGGAAGAAATGCAGAGCCTGGATGACAGATTTACCAAAGGACTCCTTGACTTCAAAAAAGGATAAACCAACCAGTCAAGGAAATGTAGCAACATCGTCATCAATTCACATTCAACATACAAATTAGGATTTTAATTTCATGCTATTTTCCTCTTTTAAAGAGAATGTAATTGTAATAAGACATTTTGAGGACATGTAATAGATAGTTGACGAAGTCCCAAGTAGTTGAAGTAGTTAGGATCAGCTATAGAAGTTACAAACTGCTTTCTATTGTATTCAATGAGATGGACAAGAAAGAAAAAGGTTCTGAGTTTTGGACCTTCAGGCTGCAATTTTTGTACTAAGATTTCAAATGATCAATGAATGAAAAGCAAGTTTCTGGAATTTGTTGATGTTGATGTGTCTTCTAGTTTACATTGTGTACTTTCCATATTTGAATAAAATGAAGTAATGAAGCTGCATGTCTCTTTTTACTTGTGTGAATAAGAGTTAAAATCCTTAATAGGCACTCCTTCATTTTAACTGTTTCTTTTCTTATAATTCTTCTGGAGTTTGAGGTGATATATTCTGTACAACAACATATCAGTTTGGGCTTCTTTCTTTCATGTTCTTCTGATCATTCCATTCTATATCAGCAGATAATAGCACTGTGGGACATTCATTGTATTTGATTTTTGAGGGTCTATTGATAAATATTTGAAGGTGATTAAACAAAGACCAATATTTCTGTGACATAACTATATAAATTTCTTAAGCACGAATTCCTTATCACAACTAAGGGATTGTCTCTTAAGGTAAAACATGTTCTTTGGATACAATCAAATCCTTGTCCAGCCTAGAGATAGATTAAAAAAAAAATAGGACTAAATGGGGAACCTATGCTTATCAAAGGATGCCATTTGGTCTTCTCAATGTCGGGGAAACATTCCATAGGGCAATGGATATTGCTTTCATAGGATTGATAAATAAAAGTGTTGTTGTATATCTTGATGAAATTACCATATTTTCCAAAAAATGAATTGATCATATTCATGACTTGAAACAAATTTTTGAATGATGTAGCAAATATGGTATATGTAAGAATCCTAAAAATTCATTCTTTTCTCTTTCGGAAGGTAAAATTTTGGGATGCATTGTTCTAAAGATGGAATAATTATAAACCCTAATAGAGTTAAATATATTTCAGAAATTACACTCCCGCATAATAAAATGTCAATTCAATCATTTTTATATCAAATCAATTTTGTGAGGTGTTTTATTCTTGACTTTGCACAAATAGTGTTTCCTTTATAAAATATGATTAAGAATAATGTAATCATTAAGTGGAATGTAACATAAAATAAAGAATTTGACTATATTATATAAGCCACTATACAAGACCTCTCATTGTTTTCTCCAAATTAAAATAAAGAATTTATTTATATACACTTGCTTATGATTAGTCTTACACAGTTGTTTTAACTCGGAAGAATAATCAAGATGTATAATTACCCATAACATTTAACAATTTTGGAATACAAGGAGTAGAATTAAAATATTCAGATGTTTAAAAGTAGGCATATGCAATATCCAAATCAATCAAACATTTCAGACCCTCTTTAATTAAGTAACACACCAAGGTAGTTATATCCTACTATGTTTAAAGGAATCTATTAATTCTAAAAGACCTTAGTGAAAAAAGAGCCCATTGGATTGATGCGCTGCAAGAGTATGATTTGGAAATCAAGCATGCAAATATTGTCCGAGGTTAAGGATTGTGTAAGTTGGTCACTCAAAATATTAATTCATAATAAGAGAGTAGTTTAGAATATCACAAGCCAAAAGGATATTCAACATGTATGTACTATCCATGATGTTTCAAATTCACAACATACTGATCTAATATATTTTCTTACTCATGGAACAAGACCTTTACATTTAGAATCTAATAAAAATGTGCTTTAATATTAAAATATAACCAATACCAACTTATAAATGGAATAATTTTTAGAAAGAATTATTATTCCATGCTACTTAGGTGTTTGGAAAAACATGAACTAGCAAAGTGTTTTCATATTTACATGGTGGACCAATTAGTGGTTATTTTGGAGGCGGTATTACTGCTTATAAAATCCTTCATGTAGGATATTACTGGCCTACACTTTTTAAGGATACACATGAGCATGTTTGAAGATTCAAAATTTTCCAGACTTCTGTTGGGAGAGAAAATAAATAAATGTTTCCCTTATATCTTGTGATCATCGACCAACCCTTTGAGAAATGGGGTCTTGACATAATTGGTGAGATTGTTCCTAACTCTTCAAAGCAACGTAGATTTATTCTCATCACAACAAATTACTTTACAAAATTGGTGGATGCCATTCCTCTTAAAAATGTTACTATGGAACAAGTGATATATCTTATTGATCAATTTATAATCACTAGGTTTGGTCTCTTAAGCAAGTTTATTTGTCACAATGCTACTTATTTTTCTACCATTTCACTAACTGATTTTGATATTAAAAAAGGTTTCAAATTAAAATATTCATCTAACTAATATCCTTGGGGTAATGGTTTAGTAGAATCAACCAAAAAAAACCTTTTGAGGATCATTAAATGAATCATTGATGATAAAATTAGAGAAGTCAACATAAAGTTCTCATATATGCTCCATGGGCTGACCAAATTATGTACAAAGCATCAATAGGTACTTCCCCTTACTTTCTAGTATATGGTAAATAAGTCATTTTACCTTCAAACACTGCTTTGCCTTCGTTAGCCTTAATTTAGTCAATTCAAGGAAAACCCTTTCCTAGCATATAGAAACACTTAGAACAAAGCTTTCAACTAGAGGAAACGAGAGAAAATCAAAACAAACTTATAACAATCATTAAAATATCATCAAACAATGGTTTGAAAATAGTTTAGTCGGTGACAAAAATTCAATGTTGGTGACTTAGTTTTGAAATGGGATAAGGCACATGAGGATAAAGGTAAACGTTCTAAATTCCAGAAACTATGGCTTTGTCCCTTTCAAATATCTAAGAAGATTGTCATATCCACATTTATTTTTTAAACCCTTGAAGCTGTTGAAGAAAATATTATTGTGAATGGGAAAATTTTGAAAAAATAATTTTCTTGAAAATTTAGTTTTTCTGTAAATATGTAAATAATCTTTGTAAATCTGGTTTCTTGGTTGCTTATCTGTTGATAACGATTTGAAACATGCTGAAATTGTTATATCCTATATATATATATATATATATATATATATATATATATTATTATATGAATTTATCATTTAAAATTATTACATACAAGTTTTAAACTTATACTATATCAAGTATCATGACTGAATTTTATGGTTAATTGATCCTTTTTAAGAAAGTGTTATTCAAAAAATACTTTGAAATATATCCTTTTCCAGAATTATTAATTTCCCTTTAAATAATTAATTTTCGATAAGAATGGTTGATCATAAGATGAATGGCTAGATGAATGCCATGATATGCATTGTACCTAAATAAATTTCCTATCGCCCAACTTCTTATCTTCCATCACAAAATATGCAATCTCTAAAACTATGATCAAAAGGTGATTAACAAAGAAAATATAAGAAGTCATGGGAAATGTATGTAAACCTATCGGGGTACTAAACATACTTGCTGGCAGTGGGTAAATGCATACATGATACTAAGGCAACTTCATTGGGGTACTGAACATGCCTGTTAGCAGCGAAGTGATGACAGGTTACAAAAAGTTGAATTAAAACAACATGCATATATTGGTAGTAAATTATGCTTGGTAATAAAATAAAAAGCCTATTTTATTATTTGAAAAAATAAAATGATATACCCATCCCCTTCCGGAAAAAGATAAGACGAAAATGTGTGAGTATTAAATTGTAAAATACTCATGATATTTTATTGAATTGTAAGTTTCTTCTTATGCAATCATATCTTTTTATTATCTTTGTTAATAGAAATAGAGATAATTGGTTTGCCTAGTGTGTCGCCAATTTTTTTTTTTTGTGTTTGAGCATAATAAAAAAATGAGGACCCTTTAATCTTTTATCTTAGATTTTTCCTATCTTTCATTAACATCTTACCCTTTAAAAACCCAAAAAACTTTAAAATCCTATATTAATATATAATTTTAAAACTAAAATAATCATCGAAGCCACGACTTTTTATATATATATATATATAAAATTAAACAAGGCCTTAAGCCCGAACCACCATGACTAAAACAATTCAAAACAACCTTTTTTTAAAACAAAACTTAACCTTTTTCCCTAGAGCTTTCACAAGCAACTACTTTCATTTCGTTTGGGGATTACCTTCCAGGGTGAAGCAAACAAACACGATAACATGTTATTTTTGTCCCCATCATCCACGTATCATACTCAAACTCTCCCATTCGCACCTTTTTCCATTATCTCGACACATCACCCCGTATCATTCTTCCCTAGAGATTTCCTTCATTGGTTCATTCAAAATTGTTGGGGAAAAAATCATGAGACAACTCACCATGACACATGCGCATGTGGTCACCCTCCCGCTTACGTTTTCACTATCCCATTAGGCCTCCATTTCCTTCCTTCCACATAATATTAGATCTTTTCACCCCAAAAATTTCCATGCAATCCCTCTTCAATTTCTTCCAGGATCCAGTCTTGGGATGACTCAACCAAACACTTGGAATTTATATTGACCCACAATGTTTCCCGTTGGATCCTCGTATATTCCCCCGTCCATTTCACCTTAGAGCCAGTACCCCAACAATTTCCTAAATAACTCTCTTTGTTTCTTCTGGGAATTTTCTCTTCGACGTACGTAAGAAGCCAGATCAAATGAAAAGTCACCTCGTTTTCCAATTAAATCATGCCAACTGTCTCCCTAGAGAAACTATCATATATATTTGGTGAATCAATTGCTGAACCCATAATTTAATTTTTATCCTTACCACCTTTTGAGAATTTTAATTCCTGCATGTGTAAGATAGTGGTTTAACAATTGTACACAATGGTATTATATTGATGAGTTTCTTCTTATTTTCCTGCGAAATTAAATTTTAACCTTCGTTTTCATTGTAATAATGTAATATCTCTATGAGCTCTGCGAAAACCGTCGATATGGTGAAAGGAAAGAAAAATACGCCAATTCAACCTCCAATAATGCCATTGCTAGAAGAAATTAATGAAAAGTTGTCAGATAATTTCATGTTCTTTAATGCAACTTACACGATGGATTCTAGAATTTCATTTTGGAATGCAATGTATAAATTACTTGAGGAGGCATTACTTGAAGAAGAAGAATATGCAAGACCTACAATTGAGACTGTTGATTAAGGAGGCATTAAATCTTTCAAAGCAACGCTCTAAGATGTTACAAGATCTCACATACACAAATTATTGCCCGTTCGAGACTACTTCATTACAGTGATATGATTCGTTGGGTGGTTGAAAATTAGATATCACAGAAAGGAAATTTGTTACTTCCTGCGGCATGATAATTGGTTGTTTAGGGCTAGAGCACCTCCAAGGTATGTATGAACTGTCTAAACCACAACTTGCATATAATCCTCAATTCGTTGACAATGTAGAAATTATATAACTTATGTGTTATATGTCCAAGATTCTCCTGATCTCACAATATTTTAACTTCATGCAAAATATAGAATCTATTCCACCATTGATCATTTGTGGAAATTAAATCAAGATTGCAATGCACACATGAAACAATAAAAATTCACACACATTAACATAGTTGTTTAATGGGAAAGCCTGAAGCTGAAAACCAAAACTATACGTATATAATATATGTCACGGAGATCATGTAACAATCCTCATACAAAGCTGATCATATCAAGCTCTCAGTACAATACGATCGATACACACTAATCGGGCCCGATCTTGCAAATCCATGCACCAATCTTTGCCACACCTTTGCTTTGCCTCTACTGCGCAATCACTGCTGAAGAATGGCTTTGAATGAACTCAAATTGGTCCAGCCTTGCTCATGCAATCCTCATTTGCATCTCCAACCACTGTGTGTTGCAAATCATGCAACACTATAGTCACAACTGATAGTCACACTGCTCTTTCACCTACCTCTTCACTGGTCTCCACTAAAAATGTCCATGCACTGTAGTTAACTGATGTATTCTTTAGTTGATTAATGAGTTAATAATTAGCAAATTAATTAACTAATTAATTCACACCACTCTCACTAGTGTATCAATTAGTTAGACTAGATACAACTAGCTCAACTGAGTCTAACTGAGTTAAACTAAACACAACTCCACCAACTACTTCTCCAACTCCACCAAACTTTGTCACATGAGTTCTAACTGAATTCCTCCATGGATTAGCTCTAGTAAACCCTTGGGAATAGTGTAATTCCTTCTGTCTGCTGTTATGCCACATCTATGCGCTTAACTGAAGTGCGCCAAGAGAATAAGATAATGTTTAGATTCCAAATATTATTAAGAGCTAATAATATTCGACATATCTATTTTTATACTAGCAATCTAAAAATAGACTATTAATAATAATACGAAAACGGTAAATATATTTTTCCAACTTGACTAACCATCCAAAAATAGCATCCTGCAACTCATAGAATATGATCGACATGTCTAAAAATAGACATAGTCTAAAAATGAACTTTGCGCCAAAAATAGCTGCCGGAGCCCACTTAGTGGTAAGATCTTTTCCTTAATCTCATCATCTTGTTGAATCTCAACACTTCCTCTCAGCAGATAGGGATTGTACGCACGAATCTGTCTCTATGGTATTCGAATTGTCTCCTGGTGAGCGCCTTCGTCAAAATATCTGCATCTTGATCTTCCGTAGGAATGTAAGAAAGCAACATGATCCTCCGTTGCACACAATCTCTAATATGATGGTAACAGATGTCAATATGTTTATATCTATCATGAAATACTAGATTAATCGAGAGTTTAATGCAACTATGATTATCACAATATATCATAGTAGGATCTAAATGAGAACTGAACAAACCGACCCGGATCTTCCTCATCCATATAGCCTCGCATGCAGCCAAACTTGCTGCCATGTACTCGACCTCCGCTGAATTGAGTGCCACGGATATTTGTTTCCTACTATGCAAAAAAGCTAGCATGAATACGATACGAAAATCCCTCCGGATGTGCTCTTTTGCATGCATTTGGGATTCCTACCAAATTTGCATCCATGAAGCCATGCAACTTCACCTCATCAGCGTACGTACCAAAATCCACACGAGATGTGCCCCTGAGATATCTCAGGACATGCTTGCCTGCCTTCCAAAAGAGCTTGGTAGGCTTAACCATAGCTTGTGAAAGCTGGTTAACAGCGTAGCATATGTCCGGTCGTGTATTGACTAGATACATGAGCAAACCAACCAACTGTCGATAAACAGTGGCATCCACTACCTCTGCCGATGTAGCATCCTCTTTCCTCCAACCACCAGGAAGAGGAGTGTCGATAGGTTTGCAGCCTTGCATGTGAAACTTCTCTAGTATCTCCCGGGCATACTTTCCTTGAGACACAAACAGTTCACCTTTCCACTTCCAAATTTCCAATCCCAGGAAATAATGGAGGAGGCCCAAGTCCTTCATCTCGAACTCCTTTGCAAGATCTGCCTTGCATGAGTGTATCAAAAATTCATCACCCGTTAGTATTAAATCATCTACATAAAGCACAATGATCAAAAGCTTACCCTCCACCACAATCTGGTATAGGTTTGGATCCACCTCACTCTTGGCGAAACCAAGTCCGGTGAAATAACTGTCTATCCGTGTGTACCAAGCACGAGGTGCTTGTTTCAGCCCATACAACGCTCTTTTGAGCCTGCACACATGCGACTCGCTGCTGAAGATTTTGAATCCTTCAGGTTGCTCAATGTACACCTCCTCCTCAATGACTCCATTGAGGAACGCAGTGTTCACATCCATCTGATGAATGTGCCAACCCATCTACGCCGAGAGAGCAAGGATGGTCCATATGGAAGAATACCTTGTGACAAGTGCAAAGGTTTCTTCATATTCGATCCCCTCGATTTGTGAGAAGCCCCGGGAAACAAATCTTGCCTTGTATTTCTCGACACTCCCGTCAGCAGCTTGCTTCACTTTTTAGATCCATATCGAACCTACCACTGATTTCCCTTCAGGCCTTGGGACAATCTCCCATGCACTATTTCTGACAATCGAATCATACTCTTCCACCATGGCATCTACCCATGCGGGATCCTCCACAGCTTCCTCGAAAGAGGATGGCTCCGTCACGATACACTTTCTCATCAGAGCCATGTATCCAGTAAATCGTTCAGGTGACTGTCTCTATCTGCGCTGTGATGTAGGAACTCCTACATTCTGTACTACATCAAGATTCAGTCACTCAGCTTATGTAGTGTGCTTCCACACTCTAATGTTTGGCGCTGCATGGGTGGTTTCTTCCACTCCATGAACCTCCTCTTGTGGTTGATCCACATCTTGAGGCTCATATTTAGGAACAAGTAGCTCCTCCTCTGCATGCAAGTGTAGCTCCCTCTCAAGCGACAACTTCATGGCTTTCTCCTCATGAAATTTGATATCCCGTCGCACAACAGTCATCCGACTGTCTAGCAAATACACACGATAATTGTGGGGTGTTTCTGTGTACCCCACAAATATCCCAACCTCTGCGGTCGGCTCCAGCTTCTTCTTGGCATCCTTCGTCACATGAATGTAAACAGGTGAGCCAAAAATCTTCAAATGAGAAATATCAGGCTTCTTACCAAAAAACGCCTCTTCGGGTGTACTCATGCCAAGTACTATATGAGGACAACGATTTTGCACATAAACCACAGTGTTGCATGCCTCAGCCCACAAGTGTATGGAAAGGCCCTGATCATGCAACATCGCCCATGCAACACCCACGATCATTCTGTTCTTTCACTCCGCGACCCCATTCTGCTGTGGGTTATGATGTGCTATGAGTTCTCTTCGAATTCCTTCTTTGTTATAGAAGTCTTTGAATTCGCCAGAGATGTATTCACCACCATTAACCAGTGCCTTGAACTCACAGAACTTTGAGTATGTCTCGCTCTTCTTCTGCATGAAGAATATCCAACACTTACGAGAAAATTCATCAACAAATATCACATAATACCTGTGCTTTGCTGTTGAAGCAACCGAGAAAGGTCCACACACGTCTGTGTGAATTCTCTCAAGGATCGTCGAGGCACGACTATCCTTCTCATGAAAAGTGGTCTTCACAAATTTTCCCAAAGTACATCCCTTGCACTGATCTGACTGCGCAAGTGTACCTTTGGGAAGCCCGATAGAAATCTGCTGCAAAATTTTCAAAGCGCCATGGTGAAGATGGCCCAATCTCCTATGCCACAATTCGCCCTCATCTCGACTCACCACTCCTTCTTCTTTCCCTGCCATTGCAGTGCAGCCATCTACCTGCAATTGATAAATATTCTTCACTCGAATCCCTATCCTCCTGGTTTGACCAGTTGTTTTATGGCGCAGGAAAGCTTTTCCCTGGCTAAAAAAAACATCACAACCCTTGTCTTCCAGCATCTTCATGGAGATCAGATTCTTCTTCAATCCTGGAACATGCATGACATCCTTCAAGATGAAAGGTTTACCGGACTCCCTCTCAAAGGAAATGGTCCCGATACCAGTCGCACTGTATCTACCATCATCGCCCATCTCGATGTGCACTCCAAGATCCTTTTCCTCCAGATCACTAAACAAATATTTGTCTCTGGTCATATGGAAAGATGCACCACTGTCAAGAAACCACACCGATCCCATTATAATTGAAACCAAGCATGCGATCAAAGAAAAATCCAGCTCAAAATGTGAGGCTAAGGACTCTCCAGCTGTAGATCTAGCAGCCTACTTATTCTTCTTCTTCTGTGGGAAATTAGTGGCGAAATTCCCGTGCTGGTGACAGTGAAAACACTTCACCTTGGACAAATCCTGCTTCTTTCTTTTAGCTTCAGATTTGGAAGATTTATTCCCTTTTCCTTTCCAAGATTTGGCAGCCAAAGCGCAATTTTCTTCATCTTCATTCTTCGATGAAGATCCATCCTTGGTACCCCGCCTTATCTCCTCCTGCACAAGATCCGACCAAAGTCGCTCCCATCCTGGCAGTTTCTCCCGTCCATTGACAGAGTCTTCGTAGCTATGCCAACTCTTCGGAAGCCCAAGGAGAGCCAAGCTCACCAAGTCTTCTTCATCAATAGTAACCCCCACACTTCCCAGCTCATCCTTGCAGTGGACAAACTTCGTGAGGTATTTTGGAATACTGTCGCCTTTCTCCATTTTTATTTTTCTGAGCTTGTATTTAAGCGCCAACTTCCTCTGGTCACTTCTGCTTTGGAACAAGTCTGTCAAAGCCTTCCACATTAAGAATGGAGTGGCTTTCCCGTGAAGGCTGGACACAATGTGGTCCTTCACACCTTCCAACAGAATCCTTCGACACTTTGCTACCTTCTTTTTCCATGTGTCAAGTGCGGCTGCATCGCTAGAAGCAGGCTTCGGAATATCAACATCTATGAACTCCTTCAACCCATTATCATCCAACACCACCTCCATCCTGTCCTTCCATGCTATGTAATTCAAGCTCCCATCAAGGGCATACTCCAATCGCAATCTGTTGAAAGACATTTTAATGAATGCTCAACTTCGACACCAAGAAAACACTGCAACAAATTCGAATTCCACCAGCACAAAACTCAACCACTTCAATAATTGCAATCTCCTCCAATGATCAACACTGCTATGATACCATGTAGAAATTATATAAATTATGTGTTATATGTCCAATATTCTCCTGATCTCACACTATTTTAACTTCATGCAAAATACAGAATCTATTCCACCATTGATCATTTGCGGAAATTAAATCAGGATTACAATGCACACATGAAACAATAAAAATTCACACACATTAACAGTTTTAACGGGAAAGCACGAGCGAAAACCCCAACTATATATATATATATATATATATATATATATATATATATATATATATATATATATATATAATATATATGTCATAGAGATCATGTAACAATGTTGGGAAGGTAAATCCCCTCTGCGGACAGAGGCGATCCCTACTAGCCCAGCAGGGGTCTAGCAACAAACAAACAATGCTATGACGCAGGCTCCTAGTTACGAATGAAAGATTTGGGATAAGAGCCTACCTGGATTCCAACGCTCGATCTGAAAAAGAGATGTCCCCGTCCTTCAGTCCTGGCAGATCACAATCCTTCCACGATCTCCGTGGATGAACACCTGCACACAGAAAGAACAAACAGATACAAGCATAGGAACCAGCCTACGTAACTAAACATCGGTCAGAAAAGACATTACTCGCATTAACATAATGGAAAAAGGAGTGGAACCATAATCATAGTCATCTATTAAAGTGGTAAACGAATAGAAGTTACAACCAAGTTCTGACGCTGCAGCCTCCTTCGCGCGGGTCTCCGGTCGTCCACGTCTCGCAAAGCTCGCCGGGGGAAAGGGAAACCTCTCCAGAGTCTCGTAACAATGGTCTCCTTGCTCGAATGGACCTTAAGGGAAAGGAAGGATTCTTTTCAGCACAAAGGCACTTGGGAATAGGAGATGCAAAGCTTCAGCACTTCAAGACTAGCTTGCCATGGATCTGAGCAAGCTTATATAGATGGGGAAGGAGGGAGTTGGGATCCCTATTATTATGGGATTGGCCCTATCAACAAGGAAGGTTCCATAGAAGGTGGCAAAACTACTTCCCTTCCATAGAACTCCCGCAACCAAACCTCCCAACTCAAGATAGGCAATGGTTGTGAGTTTGTTTGAACTCAACTTCCGCCATCCATATTTAAAAAACAGTCCCTAAAATGGGTGGCGCGATTGCTGCTCTATGACAGAGCGCCAAGTGGCGCGACCTCTTTACGGGATTTCCCTGATTGGCGCGAGCACTGAACTGTCTACCCGCGCCAATGCAAAAAGAGCTGTTTTTCATGGATTTTGCAAGGAGATGTCTCAAGGGGAAATGAAGATCATACTCAGAGGGATGCATTGATGATGTTTTCAAGGCATGACAGTGTTCACAGGTCACATAATGGGTCCTCCATTGTGCGGGACGGGGAATGGTAGGGACGGTGACAAATTACTGTGTAACAGATGCCCCCTAAAGCATGAGGCACGAGAGAGAGAGGGGTGAAATGCTTTACGAGAACATGTCCAACTGAAGGCCCGCCGTCGGAAAACCTGCACAGAAAGATACAACTGATATCTCAAGTACATGATGTATATATATGGTATGGACGCAGCCATCCGAACAGAGTATGCTATAATCCGGATCCGGGGTATGGGCGCAGCCATCCAACTAAGATCAAACAAATAGACTCAGGTATGGTCGCAGCCATCCAATCAGTGAGTCATGTACATAATGATAATAATCCACAATCGCAGCCTGGATTACAACAGACACAATCCAGGGTCTTGCGCTCCATCTCGACCCAAATAAGTACAAGTTCTAGCACGCGAATATGTGAGCTGATGTCGAACATGCAAGAACATCGCCTGATTACCAGCCAATGATGAAAGCCGTTAACAGACGCGAGAGGAACCACCAATAATGACAATGGTCCTCAAGGTACTACGGGTACAATCCACGGCGTGTGAATAAATGAGCTGACGTCGAACACCCGCAGAATCATCCGATCGGAGGTCAATAATGAAAACCTCTCGTCGAATGCGACGAACCTGCCATTAAGGCATGCAGGCCCCAAGGTACCATCAGGAGTCTCTAGACCAACTTCCTGGATAATGAGTTGAAGTCGACAGGAAGTGATCTTGGTCGAAGGTGGGCCATAATGATTCCCACATCATCGACACGAGACAGAGGAACATAATGTTTTGTTGTGAATTAGGATCATATGAGAAACAGAGGAAGGTTGATATTCGCAGAGGCCAACTTCTCTTGAACATATAAACGGCACGGCAATGGACTTCGCAGTATTTGACATCAACAGATCAAAGGTCATGGCGACGAGGCAGTGAACAGATGAGAGGTCAAAAGAGATTACCCAAACCCATGGAGGCAAAGTGAAACAACGAGATGAGATGTCCCCAACCCGACACGAATGCAGACCAGTGCCATGTTCAAGAGCGACATACTGCCGACGATAACGACGATGGTTCCATTTTTTCCCCCACCATTTCTGGCGAGTACCCCAATTATTTTTGATGACAAGCTTGAAGGGGATCGCATATGCTTGTAATATAAGTCCGCCCTTCGGGCGAATCCATCCTAGTGCATTTAACGAGTCCTAGGAAGGAGAAACTCGGAGAACGTCATTGCGACGGAATCCAATGTCATCAGGGTTTAACGAGTCTGACAAAGGAAGAAATCGGCGTCTTTTCATGTTTAGAGAGTTTGAAAAGACAGCGGAAAAGAAAACTCCACAGGTCCCTTTTCGTAAATAGTTCCCCAGATCCGAAAAGGTAGAAAACAATATACGGGAAAACCTCCTAGTCGCGATAGGCTAGGGTATTCCTTTTTCGTAATCGATCCAGCCCAGCCCGAAAAAGGGTTAAACTCATACTGGGTGAATGTCGATTCGTGTCCATTTTAACGAGATCGAAACGACAAGGGCCTCGGCAATCTTTTCATATTTAGGGAGTCAGAAAAGAGCTGAAAGATGACTCCAGAGTGACTTTTCGTATATTTACCGAGTCCGAAAAAGTATAAAATACAACTCGTTTCCACCTTTTAAGTCGCAAAAACCTGTCACTGCACATACCCAACAAGCGTAAAATCCATTTTTGACATGACACATGCAAATATTTGACAAGAAATAACTTTTTAAAACACATTTTAACGTTGAAAAAGTTATAAACACGTCCAATGGTAAAAAATGAAATTACTTTTTACTATTTACCTTGTGGAGAGTAGCAGTGGTCCATTTGGAGCAGAATCTTCTGACGGCGATTGCGACCGATCCAGGCAACCATTCAGCGTCTCGTCTGTGACAAGTAAGAGGCGCCCTCCTTCTCTTTCTTTCCATGTATTTTTTAATGATTTCCCTTAGAAAACCAGCTCTGTAAGGGCATTATTGAATTTTTAGGGCCGGCCTAAGTGGCGCGGGTATCGGGCACGGACCCGCGCCACTGAGCTCTTTCTATCAAAGGGCCCGCGCCACATGGCGCGACTGTTAGCAAGACAGTCGCGCCAGCGGCGCAACCAAAATTTCCGCCTAAAAAACCTCTATTTATGCCAAAATTTTTGAATTTTTGAGCTCACAGAAGATCTAACTAAAGGTTTTGAACCATGTGAATGCAGATAAACAGTCAAAATGGTGATTGAATGGAAGGAACGAGAACACGGAGATGAGGACGAAGAAGCCATGCAAAATGAAAATTGCATGAATGCTCTAAGGAACTGTGGTTTAAAGAAATTCTTCCTCACGCCATGCTTACGAGCTCAGCCTGAGCTCCTCCAATATTTGATCAACCTCTGGGATGAAAACGACCAGGTATTCAGAATACGAGACCAGGTGTTGGAATTGGAGGTCACCGACATTTACTTTGTTACTGGATTATCCCGCAGGGGTCCAATCCCTGTACTGACTGGGGGCAGACCATCAGGGGAGAAGATGGAAGAAGTAATGGCGCGGGTGTGCCGTGGGGCACAAACAGGAACAGGGAGTAAGAAGGTGTACATCTCGACCATCCCCGACCTAGCACCGAGAGTCGTACTCCACACCATTACGCGGGCTGCTGGATCGCAGGCACCACACGAGGCTTCAAAGGCTCAACTCTTACTGGCCTCAGAATGCATGGGTCCCCGACTGTATGACTGGGCAACAGCTGTCACCATTAACATGAAAAGGCAGCTCACAAAGTGCAAACAGGGCAAACTGAAGCAGTTTGGGTATGGTTCCATCTTGGTGTCGTTCATTCTGGAACGCATACCAACCTTCCAGGGCCAAGAGGCCCATGTGGCGAGTCCGGTACCACGAGAGCCGAGAATGGCTCGCTGGGCAGCACTGATGCCCAGATCTGGAGGCGGGCAACAGATGTCCTGGAAGCCCGAGTTCTTCAGATGGATACGGCGCCAACTGATCGGTGTGGAAGATTGGCCCTATGCGGGAACTGACTTTACAGGGGACCCGGATCTCCCGCTACCAGAAGGAGACCACTGGGACGAAGAGCTGGGTAAGACCTCATATTTTTGATTTTATGTTTATATGATTTTTTGTTAATACATAGTTGTCTAAACACAAATATACATGCATGCAGATGTAGGACCTGAGAGACCAGCCGGGATGTCTCCCATCTTCCGGAGGACACGGCTCGCCCCTGAGATCCAGGGGGAAGGTGCCGGAGGAGGGGCACTGGTACAGAACCTTGAGGGGATTGTTCATGGGATCCCAGACTATGCCCGACTGTCAGAAGTACCACTGGAGTACCAGCGCCATACGGTGGGAGTCCCAAATCGGCTCCACCGAATCCTGAGGCGGCTAGTGCGTGCAGTAACGTGCTATCATGAGCACCATGCTGATTAGTCTCTAGGATTTAGCCACACCTATTTTTTTGAGAGACTCAGTGTCTCCGGATGTATTAAGACACTTATGTATATTTTTTTTTGAGTTTTATGTGACACACTTCTATGTAAACATTTCGATATCTATATATGCATACCTATTTCTGATGAGTCTTCTTTACATGTGATGATGATTTATAAATTTCGCAAATGTCTATCTAACACCAAATTTGCTACTGTATCTGCTAATGCATTCAAATGTCTGGGTATATGATGATATGTAATATATTCAAAATTCCTTTCCGGTAATCGAATACGCAAATACAATCGTAAAATGGACGGATTTCTTACCGAATAGTGCCCGTTCAGCTGCAACACTACAAGCTGTGAATCTAGGTACACGAGCAATTCACGGATACCAAGGTTTACTGCCTCGGTTAATAATTCCAACACGGCGCTATATTCCGCGATATTGTTCGTGGTACGTCCTAAACAAACACCTTGCAGGTCGATCAACTCACCGGCAGGATCGTAGATTACCCAGGCTGCAGAAGACAGATTCCTGGTACTGCGGGAGGCACCGTCCGCGAAACCAACAAATGGATGAGTAGACATCTGCACAACCAGGAAGGCCCGATCAGCAGAAAAAGTTTACAAAGCACACCACACCATGCACACAAATGACGATCACGCACCTATGTACACACAAGACGGGCATGCCCCCGGCATGATGTCTCAATTCGAGGCGCATGCCCCCCAAGCTTCAGTCTTATGGAAAATAGAGTGAAGTTTGAAAAAAGAGATTTTGAACTAAATCTATCAAAACTCGAATTGGACGTGCTCATGTTTCATTGTTTTAACGAGGTTGACACACTTAAAGGAACTGTCCTCGTTGCATCGTGCTTCATAATTCGAACGGCTCGGTGCAGACTTGAATCTCCCTGGGAGAACAGGTCACTCCTACATGAATATCCTCAACAATCCCCGGTTTGACAGAGATGTTGATAGGAACCGTTTGAGTAATGTTACTCAGATTGCCTTCCGAAAAGACCTCATGTGTCAAAATCGGTGTTTGAAGAGGCGGGGAAAGGACCTGAGTAGCAAAACGCTCGAGACAATCCGTCATTGCCCCCAAGCTAGGCATAAACGAGGAACGATGATGCCCATCGCCCCAAGGTAGCTCCTCCAGAGACATAGTTTCAATTATAGCCTCATCGGAGGGAAAAGTCTCTCTAAGGGGATCAGGCGAATCAGCCTGACCAAGCCAGGGGGATTGTGAGTAGACGTCAAGAGCCATGCTCATCGGAGCATGCTGAGGAGGTGGAGGGTCCGATGCAGCAACAATCTCACAGTAGCTGATCTCTACTGGCGTTAAAGGCATGGATTCTCCAAACTCATATACCTGCTCAGGTGTAGGAATCAGCCAGGGGTCATCAGTCCTGGACAACATGTTGACTTGAGCGGTATTCGGTGGCGGCGTAGGGAAAATACCCATGAGGACTGGGTCTTTGAAAAGACCAGGTCCTATGCTGTCTGGTGGATTCGGAATTTGATCCACGTACGGCACGTTATTCTCGGAGTTCGAGGTAAAAAATGACAACTGGTCTACTGTGACAATCTTGCCCTCGTGAGGGAACTTGATGAATCGAAAGACGGTAGACGGCACGCAGAGCATGGCGTGGGTCCAGCTGCGGCCAAGAAGTATGTTGTAGTTGAGTTTAGCGTCAACTACTTCTACTTCCACGTTGACGGTTTTTCCCTGTAATGTAATCGCCAGACTCTCGAGAACTCCCAGGGGTTTAGATTCCCGGCCATCAAATGCCTCAAGGGCATTGGGAGATGACGATAAAGTTGGGGAACCGATGGCTCTCCAACAAGCGGAGGACATAACACAAGTAGATGCACCTTCATCTACGACGGCTCTATGAACGTCCAGGCCGTTAATCCTGACTTGAATAATCAAAGCGATTTGATGTGGAAGCCGGGGAGTAAAATTCTCCAGATCAAAGGTGAGAAGGCTCGAATCGGCGGGGTCAATACCACCGATGGCGGACAGCAAAGCCTTCCGTTGTGAAGGACAACTTTGAAGAACCTCAAGTGCAGACATGGCACATGGCGCCTGGGCCAGATCCTCAACAAGACTGTAATGTTGAGCGGCGCGGGCGTTTGGATTATAAGAGGATTTCCGAAGAACACCCTTGGGAGGTGGTTTCACAACGGGTTCGAGAGTCGGCTTCTCAATTTCCAATGAACCAGAAGCAGATGCGGGAGGCGGTCCATCCGCCACAGCCTTCCCGGGTGCCTGCTGCTGATTATTGTAATCCTTGGACCTTGTAGCGATAGTGATAGGTGCATTAGTCTTCATCATGAAAACTTGAGACCCAAACGGTGCAGATGATGAACTTTGTTCGACCATCTGGGTCTGCTGAGATGGAAACGGCTCCTTTAAAACAGCCGGAGTTCCCTTTGAGCCTTTAAGAAGTTGGCTGACTTCGGATCGTCTTGGACAATCTTTAGTGTAATGGTCACCTTCACAGATGAGGCAAGGAAATTTCGGCTTACGTTGTGAGCCATCCTCAAACTTGGATTTAGATTCCGGTTTTGGGGCATCAGATCTGGATTTGCCTGTGCCCTTTTTTTTCCCTTTGGAGGATTTGTCCGCAGGATTGGCCTGAACGGCATTTACCTCCGAGGTTTTACCAGAATCGGATGAGGCGGGTTTGGCAGAGGGATCGTTGGAAGAATTAGCCTTCTGCTTCCCATTCGAAGACTTCTTCGAATTTTGAGAAGCGGAACCAATGACACCATCCACGGAAGGGGTGGGTTGGGTCTTTTTGGCTCCGGGCCGTGGTGCATCAGGCAGGATGTCATAAAGCGTGCCAGATTGTGAATAAACAAGATCCAAGTACTGGGCACGCGCGATAGCTTGTTCCTCCGTCACACACGCTCCCATTTCGATATCCTGAGCGATTTTGTTCACAAAGGAGGTGGTGAACCAGTGAGTCAAAATCTGATCAGGTATGTGAAACTTGATCAGTCGACGACGGCGCCGCCACTCATGGATGTGATCCGAAATGTGAGTGGCCGAGTCCTGCTTCAGGGAAGACAGGAGGTGCGTCCCAGTCTCATACCGGACTGGTAACTGGAAATGCGTGTGGAAAGCCATAGCTAACGAGTTGAAATCCTGAAAAATACCACGGGACAGCTCTATGTACCACTTAGCAGCAGCTCCTGTTAACGTACGCTGGAAAAGACGCAAACGAACTGAATCGTCTGTCCAAGAGTTAGACGAACACCAGAGGTGATAAGTCATCACATGCGCCTGGGGGTCTTCTCCAGATTTGCCCTCAAACTTGGGACAATCTCCTGGTATCTTGGTTGGAACCGGAGGCCAATGTGGATTGTGAGAAATCGGATCATTGGTCAACTTTGAAACGTCCGGCAAGTCCAAGGTAGCCAGGAACGGCAATGGAGGGTTAATTCCCGTGCCAGTCCCAGAATAAGGTCTGGTACCCATGCTCCACGATGGTTGTGAATACCCTTGCCCCCAGGGGTTCTGTCCCGTAGGATTCTGACCGTGAGGGGCATAATTCGTATAGCCAGACTGATTTGATTGCTGGTAACCATGGTGTGGGGCCTGATAACCAGGGTTCGAGCCCTGATTAGGCGTTTGCCCTGTATAAGCAGCATTTGGATTTGGCTGCTGAGCATAGTTAGAACCGTGAGGAGGAGGATACTGAGAGCCCCCAGAGTGGTTATAGTTCGGGTGAGATTGACCATGAGGATAATAACTGCTCTGAGGATGAGTAGACTGCTGATAAGTGGAACCCTGCGGAGCCTGGTACGTAGGGCGCAGCTGTTGATTGGGCTGCGGCATTGAGTGAGCAGGCTGGTGAGCAGAGTGAACGAAATGAGGGGGCTGGCCTGAATGAACAGGTTGACCCGAATGAGGGGGCGCTCCTGAATGAACAGGTTGACCCGAATGAGGGGGTGGCGCTGGTTGCGCAGGCTGACCCGGTTGTAAGTGAGCCCCAGGTTGCACCGAATAAGCCGGTTGGCCTGGAGACGGGACACCAGGTTGTACCGGATGACCCGGTTGGCCCAGTGGTGGAACAGGACCAGGTGCTTGCTGGAAACCAGTTTGACCCGAAGCAGAACCATAAAGAGGTCCTTGCTGATATGCAACGTTAGAGACAACAGGATACTGCGGTTGCATCGGTAAGGAAGGCTGGATTTGCCCCCCAGGTCCATAGGTCTGTCCCTGTTGATACCCCGGCTGAGGCTGAGCAGGTTGACCAGCAGGGTTATAATATGGTCCTTGCGGATTATAGAATGGCCCTTGCTGGCCCGCAGAGTAGCCTTGATTGGGCTGTCCCTGTGGGTCGTACTGATAGCCAGGTTGGCCTGCGGGTTGACCTTGGAAAGGTTGTGCCTGCAAGTTCTGAGCCTGGTTGTACGGTAAACCTTGAACATAAAGATAGGCCTCAGGAGCAGGGAGACGCAAAATGTCCCCATGCTCGTCAAGCTGACCCGGAAAACCATACACGGGGGTGCCGTCTTGTGCATAATGCGAAAAGAAAGACCGATAAGGATCTTGGGGAAGTTGTCCAGCTCCGGCGTTCGGCTGCTGCAAAAACAACCGATACTCCTCCGGAGAGATATTCTCCGGTATAGCAGTAGCTAGATAAATGTCCTCTGGAGTTGGCCCAGATCTAGAAGCAGATGCTGAGGCAACAGCAGAAGAGGCAGCCACACAAACGGTGGGTCGCACGGGAACAGAAGTGACGGGCGTCGAAGGAGACACCCCGGGTGTAGTGGCAGCTGGCCTCGAAGCAGGAGATGATATTCCCATAGAGGCAGCAGCTGAAATAATCTGACCCAGAGATCTGTATCCCTGTGGCAAAGAAGGACCGGCTGACGATGTGGTAGCCGGCTCAGACTCGTCTCCCTCAAACAATCTACGAGGGATGCGCTGGTAGTCATCAGACCCGGGAATTTCCTCACCAGAATTACTCATGGTTGATCCTGCCGTTAAATCACGCAGAAGACGGCGAGGACTAGGAGGAAAAACAGCAGCAAAAAACGGTGAACCCGATGTAAGAGAAAGGAAATCAGCTCCCAATCTCAATTCAGACAGAGGGTCCGAAAAGGGCCAGTGGAAGTCAACTGGCTCTCCAAAGGGTTGCTCGGCGAGGACCGGTCCCCCGTCGGGGAACTCGGAAACAACAGGCTGCTGTGGTTCAACAGAAGGCTCAGAAGCCTCTGAAGAATCGTCCGTGTAAGGACTGCCAGTAGACGAAACTGAGGGTTCCGCCACCGTGACAAAAGACTAGAAGAAGAGAGCACACACACACACGGGCTGAAAATGAATTAAGACACACGATCAAACAGTCACAAGCAATATCGAACTGGGTGTGTAATCGTGGGAGATTGATTTTACGACATTGGAAAATAAACAAATCCTACCGTTTCATGTTTTAAGAGTCAAGAAACGATAAAAAGATGACTCTATCTCTTTCGGAGTTGACACAAGCGTGAAAGGACAAGCGCTTGACGGTCTTTTCAAGTTTAGGGAGTCAGAAAAGACCAAATGACTGCTCAGGAAAAAAACTAGGCACAAAGGGTGTACCAGATAGCCGTGAACTGCAATATACACCTTGGTTTCAAAATGAAACAGAAATCGACCAAGGACTTTCCGTACGTGCGGGTAGTCTCCCCGAATGCTGTGTTCGGTGTATCACGGGTAAAAGGCGGCAGACTCGGCTTCCTGTGGATAAAGGATTGCAAACCTATAGGGGTCTCCCTTGATATACTCGACGGTACGGGGAGCGCAAGTCCGTACTAGTGCTGTCTAAAGCCAATAGGCGAACGACAGCTGCTAGGTTTAACGACGCCGGAACACGTCTCTAGCCTAGACCTTCTAAATATGTTGCGTTAAGTTCCAATGTTGCCTTAGGTTAATTGAATGAATTTTACGGTTGATCTTCAATTAAGTTCCAATTTCCAGGCCTTATCGTATGTAGTGTCTCCTAAATGCAAGCTATATGCCACGATGCAACATTTCGTTCGATGAAAACTAGTTAAATGAGAGTTGAGAGCTTTAATACAAACGAAATGAACGGAATACAAACAAGAATATCTCTAATGCAACTAATGCAATTGCACATTTTCATTCAAACACTAATCACTAGTGATACGGAAAAGATGACAATTTGCACTAATTAAAAAAAACAAAAGAGATTATATTTTTTTTAAAATTTTCAATGTCTAATGGCTAATGTGCACTGAAAACCAAAAGGAACAATTAGAGAAATGATAACTAAGAGAGCAAAGCAAACAACATTCACTCACCAAGCAAGCAACCAAATCTCTAAATCGACCCAAAGTCTCTCAAATCGAAGAAAGACTCAAAAACACCCCAATGGACCGTGTGATCTGGGTCCAAAGCAAGGGCAAACGAATCCTAAATGAAAGAACGAACAAACACCCAAAAGACGCAACAAAACAATCAAAGACTGCTAAGAGGGCATGGAGGGTTAAGCAACAAGTCGACAGGACAATCAAGACACCAAAGCTCCCAAGGAGGGCTCGATTCCCTATGCCACTAGATGCCCTAGGGCTCAAATCGTGAAACCGATAGATAGAGGCAAACAACCAAAGGATAGCGGTGAATTCCAGTCAAACCAGGCTCCAATACACTCAAACAATCAGGAAATCAAGAAGAAAAGTACTGGTCAAGCTCAGAAAGCCAAAAATTGAAGAAATTCAAAAAAGTCACAGGGGTGGCGCGACTGTGGCCTTGAAACTAGCGCCAGAGGCCGAGTGGCGCGAGAGAGACAAATGCAACACGCGCCAAGTGGCGCGACTGTCAGGTAAAAACCCGCGCCAGTCGAATTCTTCAATGAAAACTAAAAACAAGCTAATCTGAGAAAAAGACCAACACAAGCTAAGCAAACCACAAGGCTAAAATAATGAAAGAACCCAACCCAGAAGGTTCATCAAGCAAGGAGAAACAATCAAAGCGAACCAATCATAAACGAGACGAGGAAAACCGGACGATCCCCAGTGGAGTCGCCAATTTGTTGGGAAGGTAAATCCCCTCTGCGGACAGAGGCGATCCCTACTAGCCCAGCAGGGGTCTAGCAACAAACAAACAATGCTATGACGCAGGCTCCTGGTTACGAATGAAAGATTTGGGATAAGAACCTACCTGGATTCCAGCGCTCGATCTGAAAAAGAGATGTCCCCGTCCTTCAGTCCTGGCAGATCACAATCCTTCCACGATCTCGGTGGATGAACACCTGCACACAGAAAGAACAAACAGATACAAGCATAGGAACCAGCATACGTAACTAAACATCGGTCAGAAAAGACATTACTCGCATTAACATAATGGAAAAAGGAGTGGAACCATAATCATAGTCATCTAGTAAAGTGGTAAACGAATAGAAGTTACAACCAAGTTCTGACGCTGCAGCCTCCTTCGCGCGGGTCTCCGGTCGTCCACGTCTCGCAAAGCTCGCCGGGGGAAAGGGAAACCTCTCCAGAGTCTCGTAACAATGGTCTCCTTGCTCGAATGGGCCTTAAGGGAAAGGAAGGATTCTTTTCGGCACAAAGGCAC